>JAQFXT010000216.1:0-57061 GCA_034683725.1 Strigamia crassipes
TACGACTTTCGTGGTTTCATCGCCGCCATTTTTCACGAGATGGCCGTGCGCATAACAAACAATTTTCGATTTTCTTAGGTTCTATCGATTCTTCCGAGCGAGCACACGACCACGTCCTTATATTCCTTTTTGCTCCATTCCATTCGAAACGGTGGGTACGGATTAATCTGCAACTTAAAAACAAAACCATTAGGCCTAAAAAAATTCATATCGAAACCACACTTAAAAGCCATAAATTGTCAATTAAAACTACCAGTTTTCGGATAAATATATTCATGTTTCTTTCTACTGTTCTTTCCAGACACCATTTCTATGACTAAACCGTAAATTAAACCTAAAACCCTCAAATAAAACGCAATTAAACACCCGACTCGAACCACAACCTCGAACTCCCAAGTTCCCGCTCTAGTATGAAACCCGATACCAAAATGACGTCAAACAATTTCCCAGCAGCAGCCATAACCCTTATCATAAACTACGTCACTTCAACTTGATCCGCACTTGCTAAAAGAAAACATGTCGTCCAATTCCAACCAAAAAATAACAATTTTAATTCGCAATTTTGACCATTTTTTCCGTTTTTTGACTATTTTTTTTTCTAAATTTGGTTTTTTTTGCAACTTCCAGCTGTCGCCGCGAAGGAACCAGTAGGAACCGGAACCACGAGTAGGAACCGGGACCGGGACCACGAGCATTTCGAGCCGGTATTTTGATTCGCTGTAATTCGATGTATTTAACTCGCAACTTTAACCATATTTATTTTTCGATTTTTTACTTTTTTTTTAAAAATTCGGTTTTTTCTACTACCTAGAGGTCGCGAAGGAACCACAAGTAGGAACCACCTCGCCAAACAGCTTGAAAAATAGCATTTATTATTTGTGGAAGACTTTTCCGTATTGCTCGTATACGTACACGTTGGTGTTATGCCGTTATTTTTACGTACATGACGATAGAACAAAGCAAATACAGACGAAGACTTGACCAATATTTAAAATCATTATTTATATATTTATTTGTTCTTTTTACCTCGCCCTCGTCGCAAAAGCGGATGGTCGATCACGTATTTAGTGTCCAAATTTGATATCGTTACTTCTTGGAAAAATTTCTCCGCGCTTAAATTTCTTATTCCTTTGTTTGAAATTACTAAATTACTCTTTCCGCAGTTTTCTCAGCATTGTTAGCTACTTTTGGCTCAACAAAAGGCTCTGCAAAGTCGGAATACGTAGAGTGACAACAATAAAAACAATATTTCGCAATTAATTAATTTACCGGAAAATTTGTAAGAAATTTAAAAATCAACGTCATTTGCACTTGGCCGAATCGGAGTCTGATGCTTTCGTCACTCGTACCCATTGGTTTTTTAGCGTTAATTTCTTTCTGTTTTTGGTGCGAGAGACTCTTTCGCACAAACATAAAATCGATTGACCGATTGACCGATTTTCGGCAAAGTAATAATAAATAATCATGACGAAAATAACATTTATCTTTACCGATTTTTCGACGATTTTTCTGTTTGTCTCTAATCCAGAGACAAACAGAATCACTTCATTTTCCCACAAAACAGTTGAGATTTGTGCCGAAATTAGAGATTGATCCTCAGCCAGATTGCAGGTCGAGCGACACGGCATCGCTCGGCATCGATGCCGTGTCAAAACACAGCTAAACAAAACAAAAATTGACAACGTACCGTCAAACTGTCGCGTTACCTAAGATCCGTTCTCCGAGAGCTGAAAAATAAATTGCCGTCATGTCGAACGCTTTTCATAATTTTCAAAGTAAATAATTAATGAATTTCAGTCCTCGTGTTGAAATACGAGCACCCTAACAAATAACGAATCAACGCTATATTTATTCCAATACGATTAAACGTACGCATTAATTTATTGAGGATCCGACAGGCGGACACGAACGTGAAGCTTTCCGTTGTTGAGATAAGCGTACTTGCGATCTCGGTATTCGTTGGCGGTCATGAATCGGGAATAGCCGCACGCCACACCCCCGGACGACGTGTGACGACGAGAGAACGCCTCGCTCGGGCATTTCCCCTCCAACGGTCGGATGGTGCCGGCCACGATGTCGTTCACGCCCGAGTAGTGGCTCACCACTGCCAATTCGTAATTCATTCGGAACGGCCACGGCATCAGGTGATCGTACGCTCCGGACGCGGGTTCGGCGTACAAGGCCAAGTAACCGTACCGCTCCCTGTTGGGATAAAGTCGCACCGACATGTTGTAGCCCGGAAGACCCGTCAAGAAGTTCGTTCTGAGATTGTGGTCGCCGTCGTACTGAGCGCGAAGATACTCGTCGTCGAACTTGTCGATCGCCCACACGTATTCGCGAACGCGCTTTCCGTCCACGTACTTGGCGGAAGCTTCGGGGGTGCCGTAGTCTTTCTTTCCGTGCGGTCTGTAAGTGGCCTTTGGCGCGGGCAACGACGTCGGAGTCGTCCGAGGCAGTTCTCTCGTTTCGGGCGTCCGTCCGCTTCTCACGAAATACTCGAATTTGGTTTCCATCGTGTGCAGCTGTTGGCTCATTATCTGAACGTGTTGAGTGAGCACGTCCATTTTGCTCTCGAGCCGATCGGCCAACCTGCAATTGTCCCTCGCTTCCCGGTACGGACTGGGGCTCGGATTTGGAATCGGATTCGGATTCGGATTCGGACGAGGGCGAGCGGTTGGATATACTGGAAATCAATTTTATTACGTCGAGCAAATTTAATTTTTTTTTTTTTTTTTTTTAAATCTTGCCGTCCGTACCCTCTTGCCGAAGTACAAATTTTTGTTCATTAGTATCTCCAGAACTGCAGACGTACGTTCTGATGTCTTCTCGTTCGACCGGTTGAATCGTAATCGCGCCGTGACCGGTCAAGTGAATTCGTGGATTTCGCGTCATTTTAGTCGTCCCGAAAGCGATCAGTTCGCCGTCCACCCTCCACGCGATCGAGCCTCTGTCTATTAATTAATTAATTAATTAATTAATTACTTTACTACTTTAAAATGCAATTTACAAACAGTTTACGAATGTGTACCGTGAGTAGCGAAGCTGCAAGAAAGATCGACCCTGCTGCCGATTTGCGCGTTTATCTGCACGTGCGAAGATCCATGATACGGTTGCGAAGAAACGTTAGCTGAAATAACAATTAATTGATCGTGAAATAAATAAATAACTAAATCTAAGAATAAATGTAAATCAAACCTAACCAAAGATAAGCGCGAGTGAAACGACGAAGATTTTGGTTCGTAAAAACATGCCGGTGCAAGTTGTGATGCAGAAATAAGAAATTTTGGCTTTCTCAGCATCATTTAATGCAAAACACGTTACATAAAGAAATCTGACCTCGAATTTCATTTTCATTATCGATCAACACACATATCATATTCCAGAGTAATCGCGATCCACGCGCGCTACCGCCGACCCGTTACACCATCGAGCATCGTTGCTTCCAGCCCACGAGGGCCCACGAAGGCCCACGAGGGGGAGGGGTCGTAGTCGCACCCGAAACACTACTCGCGATTTAAATTTACAAAAAATAGAAAAATCTATTTATTCCATAAATAATAAATTTAAAAAGAAGTCGCTCTATCATTAATTAGTATTTCTGCCACATGGCGTTCGAATACAATTCCGGATTCGTTAGAGGAAACAGCAGATAATACCAAGCGACGATCCCTGCCAAATAGACGAGCGCGAGCCCCGTCCTCGTCGGCTGCTTGTACGCGAGCAGTTCTCCGAAATCCGGAAAGCCCACGTTATTACAAAAAGCGTGCGCGATGAACGGTGCCAAAAAATTGCCTTTAAATAAACGAACAAACAAACAAACAAACAAAAATTAAGTAATTTTAAAACAAAAATCGATCGGACTTGATTTACCCGTTCTGACGAACAAAAACGCCGAGTAAACGCCGAATACGGTCGTGTAACTAAATTGAAAAGCCGTCGTAAGAAACGCCTCCTTCAAACCAACCCCGTGAACAACTTTCTCGACCATGTGGTGAACGTGCGCTGCAAAAACAACCGACTAATTATTATTAATTATTACGAATTATTACCGGCGTAACGTGTACTCTTCTACTAACCGACTCCAAAAAAGAGAGGACTGCATAAAATGGACCATTTGATCCCGAGACACGGAATGAGAATGGGCAACATACACGAGCGGAAATTGAATTCTTCCGACAACGGAGCCTGTCATTATTAACAATACACGAAACGTTCAAGCACATCTTTTTAATCCTACCACGATATTGTTCCGCAACCAAACATAATTCTGCAAATTCGACTTCAAATACCTCAAATCTAGAAACATCATTAATCAATTAATAAATTATTAATCATCAAACCGTAATTACGAACGAAACGAAACGAAACGAAACAAAACAGTTTACCGATAAAAATCACGTACACTCCGTCCAACCAGTACAACAAGAGGGGACCGGCAAATAAAACCTGGATACAAACAATTAGACGTTTATTCGACACGTTTGTTGCTTCGTTCTTACTATCGTGAGAAATAAAGGCAAAACTATTGCTCGTAAGCTGCTCGCGAGTTTAAAACCCAGCGCGCTCCACAACGAATTCTGCGAAATAAAACAATAAGAAATTAATTAATTAATTAATTAATTAATTTGTCAGGTTTCGAAAAAAATAATGAATTAATTAATCCATTAGATTAAAAATCACCTCGTAATCTCCAGTCAGATGTCGGTGCAGAGCGAAAACAGCGAGCGCAAACAACGATGCGAACGTGACGCTGATGAACCTCCTTTTGATGACCGCTTCGTGGTTCCTTCATTGCATGCATTAAAACGGGAAGATAAAAACTTGGATCGATTACGATTTCAATACCTGGTCAATAACACGTCCGGTTGGCACCAAACGTACATGCTGCCGACATAGGTGGTAGACAAAATGAAACAAAAACAAACGGCTCGAAAGCAAGCGATCCAGCCGAATAAAACTGACAGCAAGACCGTGGTGGACGTGAACACGAGCCACGCAAACACGCACGGATACGACAGTTGAGCCGCCATCTTGAAGAATAGCCTAGAAGCAGACTGGTGGCTGGTTAGTCCGGACCCGGAAGCACATTTATCACGCACTACGTAAACAATATTCTCGATAGCCTCAAAAAAAAGTTTTTATTCAATTGAAAATTCAAAAAAAATAGTTAAACATCTGACAAACACTTTTTTCATAACGAGTAAACAATACCAATAATAATAATAGTAATAATAATAATAATAATAAAAATAATAATAATATTATTATTATTTTAAACGTTTTTTTTTTTTTAAAAATCATTTTGCTTTTTTTTTGTTTTGCTTTTTTTTTCTTCAAAATGTTATACAAAACTAAGTTTCAAAAGTTCTGTTCACGTGGCGGTTTCATTCACTTTATACTTCTTTGCAGCAGCTTCTTGGTTCGATTTGCTTAAAACTGTTACTCGTGTTTGTTAATAGTTAACTAATCTAGTAAAGCTAAAGGGGGAACAAGAAACAAAACGGAACAAAAAAAAACAACCTACTTTAAATCGGAAGTGTTAAAAATTAGAAATGATCCAAATTATGTTGTTAACGATAAGATTGAAATTTTTATGGAGGCAGACATTACATCACGAATTAATCTTTTTTAGCCGCGGCAGCGGCAGCAGCCTGCTTTGCTTGATGAGCCTGCAACACTGCTACAGCTTCCTCGACCTATTCAACAAAAAATTAAAAAAAAAAAAAATTTTTAAAAATTTAAAACAAATTTAAAACAAATTTAAAACAAATTACCTTTGCTTTCAAAGACTCGTGATGTTCCAGCATGTGCAAAAGTTCGGAATTATCAATTTCGAGCAACATTCCCGTGATCTTTCCAGCCAAATCAGGATACATGCGTTGTATCAATGGAAAGAGTCTTTCGCCGAGCATTTGTTTTTGCTCTTGCGGAGGCGCGGTCGCCAGCATGGTCGACGTCAACGGTTCCTGCCCCTGGATGTGTACGGCCTATTTCAAAATTGTAAGGTTAAACATTAGAAATTTTTATTACTTTTATTTAGTTTCATACCTGTTGAACGGTCGCTTGGGGTACCGGAACTGCTTGCGGCGGGTTGCGCATATTCGGCGTGTACTTGTAGTTCGACGGTCTAGCCTGCGACACGGGCGCGGTGCTGATGGCAGCACCGCGACTCACTTGCATCGCGCTCGGAGCCACTCCGGTAACTCGTCCCGGCTGCTGGCCCGTGATCGGACGGGCGTTCATCGACGAGCGCATCGCCGCCTGCTGATTGGCCGCGGCGGCGGCCGTGGCAGACGGTCTCGGTGCCGAGCGAGTGAAAGGAGTAGCGGCCGTTTGTATCGTCGGGAAAGCTGTTGATAATTTTAATTTTAATTTTAATTTTAATTTTAATTAAAATTAATTAATTTTAATTTTATTACCCGAAGTAGCTTGCGCGCCCGGACGCAGTTGCGGTTGAGTGGGCCAACGCGGGCTGGCCCTGACCTGGGCCATTTGGGCGGGCGTGTAGAAGCGTTGGGTCTGCGCCATGGTCGGGACAAAATAACCGGCGCCGCCTTGTTGGAACATCTGACCGACTTGCATTCGCATTCCAGCCATTCGTTGCATGTACTGAGACGCCAGATGGGCTTTGCGATCCTCTTTGCGCTGTGCCAAAGCAACGTACAACGGTTTAGACACTATAATTCGTCCGTTCATCTCGGTCACTGCCTTGGTCGCCTCCTCAGGAGAACTGAAGCAAACGAAACCGAATCCCTTTGATCTACCGTCTTCAACCATCACCTAAAGTTTAAAATTTAAAATTTTATATTTTTATATTTTAATATTTTTATAATTTACTTTAGCACTGGTAATTGTGCCGAATGGGGCAAATTCTTTGCGCAAGCGCTCGTCGTCGATCGTGTCGTCCAGATTTTTCACGTACAAATTGACTCCTTGGTAGCGATTCATTCTTTCCATCTTCAGTTGCTCGAACTTCCGTTTCAATTCGGCCTGGCGTTCCGCCTTCTTTTGAGCTCGCCCCACGTATAAGATTTTCGTATTGAGTTCTTTGCCATTCATTTCCTCCACGGCCTTTTCAGCCGATTCAGGGTCTTCGAAGCTGACGAAACCAAACCCTTTCGATTTGCAATTCTCGTCGGCCATCACCTTGTGACTGGTGATTTTGCCAAATTTTTCGAATAAATCTTTCAATTTCTCGTCGTCCAATTCGTCTCCGAAATTTTTAATGTACACGTTGGTGAAACGTTTCGCCTGTTCGCCAAGCTCCTTTTCGCGCTCTTTACGCGGAATGAATTTCCCAACATAAACTTTCTTCCCGTTCAGTAACATTCCGTTCACCTTCTGAATCGCGTTATTGGCAGCTTCTTCGGTTTCGAAATGCACGAAACCGTAACCTTTCGACTGACTAGATTCGTCAGTGGCGACCTAAAGGTAAAAAAAATAATAATAATAATATTTTTATTTCATTTTATTTCATTTTATTTTAGTTTAGTTTAGTTTAAATAAATTCTATTACCTTGCATGATAAAATGTTTCCAAATGCAGAAAACGTGTCGTACATTGCTTTATTATCTATCGTTTTATCTAAATTTTTGATAAAAATATTTCCAACTCCTGAACGTCTTAACGAAGGGTCACGTTGCGACCACATGATACGAATGGGGCGTCCTTTCAACAAGTCAAAATTCATCGTATCTAAAGCTCGTTCGGCTGAAGAAAAATTACAAATTATTAAAAAATATATATATATATATTATTTTCATTTTTATAATTTTTTTCCTTATAATATTATATTATATTACCATCAGCCGGCTGTTGAAAGTTGACGTATGCGTAGCCGAGCGATCGGCGTGTAATCATATCGCGACACACACGTATGCTCAAAACTGGGCCGGCCGTGGAGAATTTTTCGAATAGCATGGCCTCGGTAACATCTGTGTGTAAATCTCCCACGTAGAGCGATGCCAAAGGATAGTTTGGTCCGGCAGGATTCATTTTCAAATACTTCTCTAATACTTCGGTTCCTTCTTCTCGTTACTTTTTCGTTTTTCTTGTACGGTATGCAAGATGGCGTCGCAGTTGCTTCGTTTCGGCCTCCGGATTTTTTTCAAGTTTTGCACTTTTTTGGGTTTTTTTTAAGTTTTTTATAATTTTTTTACGTGTTTTTTTTTAGATATTTTTCTGTGAATGATAAACCAGGTGTTGTGTGGACTAAAGTCTATTAGTAACACACAACCCCACGTGAAACAGTCCTATAGAAGTTTGAAGTATAAAGAGAATGAGTTCCAACTTGCCACGCGCTTACATATATAGAACCCGCGTAAACCTCCGCGCACTCATGACGCGAAAAATGTAGTTCCGCGCTTCTTCGCTCGTCGCAACCCTCGCAGATCCTTCCATTCGTTCGCATATTTAATAAATTAACGCGTAAATTAATAATCTATTCGATTCCCTCGTGTTTTGTGATTAGCGATCGAAATCTTAAAGCCATATGGTAACCGCCGCACGATGAATCATTGCGCCCCGAAACCACGCTGCACCAACATCCGGTAGAGTGATCTGACGTATCGTGTTTGTTGCGAAATTACAAAATGATGACAAATTGATTAGTAATAAAATAAAATGAAATAAAAAATTGTGTCCTTTTTAATTTTCAAAACTGTTTATAATCGAGTTTCAAAAAAAAAATTGAAAAAAAAAAAAAAAAAAAAAAAAAAAAAAAAAAAAAAAAAAAAAAAAAAAAAATTCAAAAAAAAAAAAAAAAAAAAAAAAAAAAAAAGGCGCCAAAATCCACTCGTGCGGGGAATATTTTTCGTCGACTAATTCAAACCCCACAAATAAAAAGAATACCACGCGTCTGCATTCTTTCCAGTTACCGATTCATTTCAATACGTGTTTCGCTGCATTTAATCTAAATCATAATTTATTAAATTAACAAATATTCGTTCGTGGAATCGGGGCCGGATTAGACCGTGTGGGGCCCCTAGGCAGTCGAAATCTGAGGGGCCCCTCGCATTTTGTCGCCTAATTTCTGACACTGACTCACAAAAAGTTTTATTTCTGGAGTTTTCTTTTGCAGGAGGGCCCCTAAAAGGCACGGGACCCCTAGGCCAGTGCCCATTTAGTAAACTGGCCCCGACTAACCCGTAACTATAAAAAAATATAGTTCGGTCATCGATGTTCTCGAAGCTTTTACTCGGCTTTGTTTTTAGAAATTTCGCCGGTTAAATGGTTAAATGGAGGTGATCTTTGCTACTGCGCGGGGCCCCTAAAAGGTGCGGGGCCCTTAGGCTGGCGCTTACTCTGCCTATTTATTAATCCTGCGCTGCGTGGAATATTATCGAAAACACCCGCTTTATCCCTTGCCCCATACAGAAGTTTGGACGGAAATATCTAGAGGAAGATACAAAATACACGGAACATTCCGCACGTGTTTGTACCACTTACGCGTTAATTCGTGCCAAACCGTTGCTAATTACGCACCATTGCCAATCAATTTCACTTTGTAACCTGACATACCTAAAATAAATAAAGAAATTAAAGAAATAAATAAATAAATAAATAAATAAATAAATAAATAAATAAATAAATAAATAAGAAAGCGTTCTTCTTTTATTTATTTCCGTGAAGTACTTTTCGTTTTCTTTGCACCTGTAATCAATTAAATAACTGCCTAATGAACGAGCATAAATTTTTAATTAATCACGCAACATATGCCACACCCAACTCGATTGCTCTTGCACACGGGACAGAATCGGGACCGAAGCGGGACAGAAGCGGGACGAACGAGCAGCGGCACAGCGGCACAGCGGCACAGCGAAATGCACGAAATGCCTCTCCTTCTTTTCGTTCTTCTGTATCCGTTTAATCGCGCCGTTGCTGGTGTTGCTGATGTTGCCATTCGCGATCTCGTTTCCATCGGTGAGGGAGCTGGCGGAGCTGGCGAAACCAACTAATTACGTAGTTTAATACATCTATCTCTATCGTCTCTTATTGTGTTTTTGTTCTAGGTGTCATTATGCCAATGGACGATCCCGATGTCCGCGAGCATTTCGAGCTGGCGGTTCGACTGCACAACGCCGATCCGAGCGCACGATTCCAAATAGACCCCCGAATAGGCGTCGCAACGGCAACGGTGGAAAACGCTCATCAATTACATCGAATAAGTAATACAGTAATACAGTTATACCGCAATACTCTATTTTGCATTTTGTTACATTTTACCGTAAATTCTCTACTCGCCAGTTTGTCGTGACTTTTCGCGTCGAGTTTACGCCGTAATCGGAGCAGTGCCGTACTCTTCGGACCTTTTCCGTTCGTACGCCAACGCGTTTCAAATTCCCTTTTTGAGCGCGTCCTCGTCCTCGTCCTCGTCCTCGTCCTCGTCCTCGTCCATTCCGAGCGTCGACTTTTTCCTCAACATTCGACCGTCGCATCCACCTCGCGCGCTCCTCGACGTCCTCGCGTGTTTCAAGCGCACGAGCAAACTTTTCGTTCGGAACATCATCCGGAAAAACGACGACGTGATTTATTTTTACGACGACAACGCGCGTCGCGGTTTGCTTCTCGATCTGATGCGACCCAACGCCACGTTCAAATTCCGACTCGTGCGCCGGATCTCCGCGCCGAGCGATGCCGTCGAGCCGCTCGCGCAACTGCGCGGCGAACCGTCCGCAGGCGGCACGCATTACGCGATCCTCGATTGCGATCATCGTTTGGCTCGACGGGTCGTGTACGCGCACTCCGCACGTAGCAGCACGAGCAAACCCAACATCCATTTCTTGGTGCTCAACGACGAATCGCAATGGGATTCTGAGCGGCTGCGGGGCGTCGCCGTTACTCGTTTCCAACACCCGAACGAGAACGGCACCAGCAATTCGTCGGTGCGATCGATCGAATAGGTACATTTACGGTTAGTGACAAAGTTGTTAATTTTTTTTTTTTTTTTTTTTTTTTTTTAAATTATTATACAGTTGACGGCTGCCCTCGTGTTTGATGCGGTCAGGATACTCGCGCTCGGTTTCAGCCGTTTGCGCGAGAAGAAGGACGACGCGTTTGCTTTACAAAACGACTCGATGCGATGCGACGAGCAAAATCAAACTAGCCCGTGGCCGTACGGCAATAGAATGATGCGAGTCGTACGCAAAGTGCGCAAACGCCAACAAAACCGGCGTCAAATAAATTAATAATTACCATTTGCATTTCCCGCAAGATTGCTACGAATGGAATGACGGGCGCCATTTCTTTCGACAAACGCGGAAATCGAAAAACCCAAATCGTCGACGTCCTAGAGACGAAAGGGGACGGCGAAGCGGTGCGGGCAAGTTGACCGAATTATTTTTTTCAAAAGTGAAATAAAATAAAATAAAATAAAATAAAATAAAATAAATGAAAAAGTACAGATGCTACGGTGGTCGGAAAAAAGTGGACTGGACAGGTGCGAAAGCCGTCGTCCGGATGAAAAGAAAGGCAAATACATCGTCACGACCATTTTGGCAAGATAAGAGCAAAAGAAAAAGAAAAAGAAAAAGAAAAAACTAAAAATGCAAACAATCGTGGTTTAGGACGAGCCGTATTTGATGTTGCGAAACGGCAAATTCGAGGGCTACTGCGCCGACTTGGCCGACGAAATCGCGCAACAACTCAACATCACGTACGAATTCAAATTGGTCAACGATTCGCACTACGGCGGACCGGATCCCAACTCGTCGTACGGCTGGGACGGGATGATCGGCGAACTGCTGTCGGGAGTAAGTACGCATTACGCCCAAATTCAACACCGAAATTAAATCGAGCGATTAAACCGAAGGAGGCCGATCTGGCCATTGCCCCCTTGACCATCACGTCGGCTCGCGAACGCGTGATTGCCTTCACCAAACCCTTCATGACGCTGGGCATCAGCGTCATGATGGAGAAACCGAGCGGACAGCACAAGAACGAATTCTCGTTCGTCAAACCGTTGTCGATGGAGATCTGGATGTGCGTGGCGTTCGCCTACGTGGGCGTCAGCACGGTGCTCGTTTTCGTCACTCGCTTCTCGGCCCCTCGCGACGAGCGACCCCTCACCGTCCACGACATCCTTTGGCTCGCGTTCGCCGCCCTCGTGCACCAAGGCGGCGAAACCCTGCCGCGGTTAGTCAAACCGTATCGTTTAGTCGATACTAATCAATATTAATCGATTGTTGTTAAATGAGTATAGATGCGTTTCGGGTCGGATCGTAGCGAGCGTTTGGTGGTTTTTCTCGCTCATCGTGGTCACGTCGTACACGGCCAACTTGGCCGCTTTCCTGACGGTCGAGCGCATGGTCACCACCATCAACTCGGCGCACGACCTGGCCAAGCAGACGCGAGTGGAGTACGGGATCCTCGCGCAAGGCTCGACGCAGGAATTCTTCAAGAATTCGCAAAACCCCACCTACCAGCGCATGTGGGAGTTCATGGACGCGCGCAAACATCACGTGTTCGTACGGAGCAACGACCAAGGCGCGGACCGGGTGCGAAGTTCGGGCGGCACGTTCGCGTTTCTCATGGAGTCGGTGAAGAACGACTACATGAACCAACGCCGGCCGTGCAACACCGTCAAAGTGGGGCCCAACTTGGACACCAAGGGCTACGGAGTCGCCACGCCCCAGCACTCGACGCTGCGCCAGCGACTCAACATCGCCATCTTGTTCCTGACCGAGAACGGCGACCTCGGCCGCCTCTACACCAAGTGGTGGCGCAACACGGGCGAGTGCGCATTCGCCGACAAAGTAAGAAACAAAATAAACAAAATAAACAAAATAAACAAATCAAAACAAATCGTCGTTTCTCAAGGAATTCAACGACAGCGAATTGACCCTGACCAATGTGGCGGGCATTTTCTACATTTTGACGGCCGGACTCGTTCTAGCAATAACGACGGCGCTCTGCACCATGTATTATCACACTGACACTAATAAAACTTGAATTAGACTTATTTGTTTCTATTTATTTATTTATTTCACTTTTTTTCACTTTTTTCTTAAACTTCTTTTTTCTCTTTTGCAGATTTCTGTGATCCGCTTTAAACGTTTCCTTCTGTATCCTTTTCTCTCTCTTCATCATCGTGGCCGCCTTTTCCGGAGCTGAAAGAGAAAAAGCCACAGCGGTTGCGGTTAGCGGTTAGCGGTTGCGGTTTCGTCGTAAAACTCACCAGCCAAATCCAGAGCGGGCAATTTTCCCGATTGGAACGGATAGCGAACGGACGTTCGGAAGGGCACCACGTTCTTCGACAACAACGAGTTGAGGACGCTTCGCAGACCCTTTAGCTCTTTTCGACGCACCGACTGCTCTCTGCTGTCACCTAAATCGTTCAACGTTCTGAATTTTTAATTAAATAAAAATAGATCAACGAAATAAAACGAAAATCGAGCGAGTAAATCCCAAGGATACAAATCGTCGTCATCTATCTCCAGATCCATGTCTTTGGCCGCCCTCTGGAACCAATTGTTTTCGTTCTGCAACCTTTTCCAGCGGTGCTCTTTCCTGTCCAAATCGCGAGCCACCTCCACCGTCCGTCGAAGCTTATCGTACAAAACACTGTCCACGGGAAACAGCGGCAACATTTCGTCTAGAAAACGCAAAAAATCATTTTTACATTTTTCATTATAAAAATAATTATAAAAATAATTTAAAAAACAAATTGTAAACCGGTCGTTCACCTCGGTTGAGCGTGCGGCACATGTTGCGATAGTTGTTGGTTTCGTCCGGGTCGATGAGCATGACGCTGAGGCCCTCGTTGAAAGCGCGCGCCGTGCGCCCGCTGCGGTGCACGTACGTCTCAGACGTCCTCGGCACCTGGTAGTGAATCACGTGCTCCACGTGCGGAATGTCGAGGCCACGGGCAGCCACGTCGGTGGCGATCAGCAAACCGTTGTCGATCGCGGCGAATCGTTCCAGGTTCTTGAGTCGTTGCTTCTGGTGCATCGATGCGTGCAGGCAAACGGGAGATCTTTGCAGGAGCGTGAACAAATTGTTCAGTCGTCGAACGCAGTCGATGCTGTTGCAGAACACCAACGTGCGGCCGATGTGATGCACGGTTATGTAGTACAGATAAAAATCCTACACGAAAAATAAAAAATAAAAAATAAAAAATAATAATCACCGAGCTAATTTAATTCAAGCTCCGAATCGCGATACCTTTTCGTCGTTGGCGCAGTTGATCCTGGCTTCTTGAAGCAGCTCGGTCGTGCCGAACTTCAGAGTGACGTCGATCACTTTGGCGCGCTCTTTCACCCCGATCGCCGCCATCAATTCGCCCAATTTCTCCTTTTGCGTGAGTGCGCGTTTCTTCTTTTTCGTTTTCATCCGATACGGAACGTCGTGCACGATGGTCAGTGTGGCGGAAAAAACGAAAGTTTGCCTGCGTTTCGCCACCTCCTCGTTTCTGAAAAAATAAAAATTAAATCAAATCAAATCAAATTTTAACTTTTAATGGAAAATGTCGAATCTCATTCAACCTGTTGACCATCTCCAGGAGGTTTGCCAACTCCGCGAAATGTCCCGGTTCGAGCATGCGATCGGCCTCATCGATCACGAGCAACGGCACCCGATCCACGTCGCTCAAGTGCGGGTTGTCCTGTATCAGTTCCCACAGGCGACCCGGAGTAGCCACGACGATTTCCGGTTTCTTGCGCAGAAGACGTTCTTGTTTCTCGCGCGAAATTCCGCCTACGACGCCTAACACTTGGATGTCGGTAAACGCGCAGATCGCCTTCAGATGATTCTTCACCTGGACGGCCAACTCTCGGGTGGGCGTTAGAACGAGAGCGTACAAACCCCTCTTTTCCTCCCCCTCCTCCTCCTGCTCCTCCTCGCGTAATCGGAGAATGTGATGGACGAGCGGTATTCCGAACGCCAACGTTTTCCCACTTCCCTGTAAACAAATTACATTAAATTAAATTAAACATTTCGTCGAATATTTTCCTTCTTATCGTACGGTTTCGGCCGCTCCGACGATATCCATGCGATCTCTGATGGCGGACGGCAAGACCAGCGATTGAATATTCGTCGGCCTTTCGTATTTCAACGCACCGAGCGCCCGAAGCACGGGTCCAGGAACGAACAAATTGTCCCAGGATGACATGTCTCCTTCTCCATCTCCTCCTCCTCCTCCATCGTCGTCGTTGTTGTTGTTGTTGTCTCGGGCCGAAATCAACGTGCCCACTTCGCGACGACATTTCGCAGCGACCAATTTTTGTTTTCTCGTTTTGCCCGTTTTAATTTCTGAAATAGAAATAATATCAATAATGATGATGTTCCTTTTTAAATAAATAAATAAAGATTGCGACGAGGTTTAGTTTATTTATGGCACATACTTTTGCTCGGTCGCTCGATAACTTCGACTTCATGTTCATTTTTTCTCTTTTTAGCAATTTTTGACTTTTTATCCGTC
The DNA here is from genome assembly GCA_034683725.1 of Strigamia crassipes. Lineage (NCBI taxonomy): Eukaryota > Metazoa > Arthropoda > Chilopoda > Geophilomorpha > Linotaeniidae > Strigamia > Strigamia crassipes. Next base: position 15,416 of record JAQFXT010000216.1, read on the forward strand.
GAGATAACATCGTAATCTTGAAGTTCTTCGATGCCTGCTAACCCTTCGAACAATTCGTCGTTTAAAACCGATCCGTCAATAGCAACGGGATTCCAAACGCCCGCACGCCGCATCTTCACGGACGACGCCATTTTCTAATCCGTGCTACCGGAAGTGCCGACGCAAAGCGCGTACTACGGAAGTCTCAAAGTGCTAACAACTGAAATAAAATGTCACCTCATTTTTTTTATCGTAAAATAATATCTTATTTATTTTATTATATTTTATTTATTTATTTATAACGAATGAGACGGAACAAAGGTGAATATACAAATGGAACGGATGAAAAATTAAAGAAGAAAAAAAAAAGAAAAAAAAAAGGCGCGCGCCGAATGTGGAACACATTCAGTGCCTCGAGTGTTGGTGGAAGCGAGTTCCTTGACCGCGCGAGGGCGGAGGAGGAGCGATAAAACGGAAAGATGGAGATGCTTCGGCGAATTGCGGCTCGTCGTCGTGACGACCCTTCGATCGGCGGAAGAATTGCTCGTCGGCCGACGAGAATTTGTTCGGGCGATGCGGCTGCATCGACCACGAAGTGAACACCGACGGCGCCGAGGAACTCCACTCGTGTTTCGACGCCGAAGGTCGCCGATCTCCGCTCGGTTTCGAACTCTGTCTCGGACGATTTTCGTCTTCGAATTTGTGCGCTTTATGCGATCCACCGACCACGTCCGCCTTTATGTTGTGGTAGTACAATTTCTTCGTTTTGGCGATGGTAGCGCTGCAGTTACAAATTTAAAAAGTTACAAAAAAATGTTTAAAAATTTAAAAAATTTAAAAAAATTAAATAATTTTCAAATAAAACTGTCAAAGAGCAACCGACACGAATGTCACGCTTCCCGAGCCGTGTTTGGGCGTCCAAGTTAAAGTCACTCGTTGCTTGTCGTCCGAATCTCGATGCGTGACCGCACCGCATTTCCTGATCGGTTTCCCGTCGTCCGATCGCCACTCTCCGTCCAAAATTGCGTCCCCGTAAGTGTCCTGCGCTTGCACGACAAAACCCTTGAACGTTTCGTCCGTCAGCGATTCGATCCGAACTTTAAGAAAAGAATAAGTAATTGATTTAAACAAGAAAATTAAACACGAAAATTAAACACGAAAATTAAACACGAAAATTAAACAAAAATAATTAAACAAGAAAATTAAACACGAAAATTAAATAAGATTAATTAAACAAGAAAATTAAACACGAAAATCAAACAAAAAAATTTAAAAAAAAAAATTTAAAAAATTTTTTTTTTTTTTTTAAAATTAAACAAGAAAATTAAACAAGAAAATTAAACAAGAAATTGGTACCTCTGATGGGTTTGTTGGAGGAATAGCGTGCGCTGGAGGCCGACACGCGGTACGGAGACACGTCGTGCTCTTTCCGGCCGTGTCCGGGTACGAGGCCGTTCGAGCAGACGCGGTCGGGCGCGCCATCCGGATATGCCGATCGGCACTGCCAACGGGAAGCGATCACAAGAACGAGCAACGCAAAAGCGGCCGACTCGGGCATGGCAACAATCACTCGCGAAACAAGCGCAAAACAAGCGCCAACTCAAGCGCGTGTGCTTTTATATTTCAGCTTTTTTTATATTTCGTTCGCCGATTGGCCGACGCCGACGCCGACGCCGAGACGAAGGGGCCCTCGGCTGTCACCGGTCACCGGGCACGTGCCCCAGAAATCACACCCGAGTTATTGACCCGTTCCGCACTTTACACGCTGCTTTCCTCCGATTTATGACCATTTATCTCCCTTTTTTCCTCCACTCGTTGCTTCCTTCCCTGTGAAATAAATAAAATAAGGAAATCAATTCAATCGCTTCTTTTCTCGCGTTTCTCTCTACAAATTCGACGAAAACAACACAACACATTTTTATTTATCTAATAAGAAGAAGAAAAAAAAATTTAAAAAAAATAATAAAGAATACTCACAATCTGGGTCTAAAGATCAAGACACCTTGGCCTATATAAATTACAAGAATGCCGTAAACTGTTTCGTCTTTCGTTCGAGCAGTTCGAGCCATCATCGTCATTATCAACAAATCGTATTTGGAGCTGGAGCATGCGCCCTGAAACGTAAAAAAAAAAAATTAAAATAAAAATAAAAAATTAAATAAATTAAAAAATAAAAACTATACCGGTAAATTCGGAATTTTTTTAAAAAAATTCTTATTAATCGAAAATCGTTTTGACAAAATGAAAATCGAGTCGAATCGAGCAGCTTGCGTGGAATTTTCCAGCTGAGCTTTCGCGTGACGTCATCGCGACCGATAGCGGCGGCATCTGAGGTCAGTGGCGATAGAGACAAATCCATCGTGCAAACTTGCAGTTGCAGTAAACTGATAACGAGCTGTGCTGACTGAAGGAAGGAGTTCGTCAGACCGGATTGTGTCGCTGCTTAAAGCTATGTGTCTGTCTGCTTATGAAGCAGTATTTAATTTAGACAATATTACGGACGAGAAAAAAGAAAGAGAAGTTATTATGCCGGCTTTGCTAAGTATTTCCAGTAGTAGTTGGTAAGTATAGCGATCGCTAGTTGCGTTCCGTTCCTAACCCCGCATCCTCGCCCCAGCGGCCGCCATCTTGAAAGAATTGGAATTTAATCCGTTCGCGTCGAAATACTAATTGAGCCCGTCAATATTCCCGATCGCGATCGACGTAAAAAACCATAACGACCCAAAAACAAAACTAAACGTAAAAAGCTTAAAAATTCAGTCGGAAAAAATCAAAATGGCGCCCGAGGAGAGGTAACTGCGCATTTAGGCATTTAGGTTATTGATCGGTTGTAATTGTTTTTTTTCCTTCGTGTTTTTTTTGCAGTAGGACCCAGCGCTTTTGTATTAGCCTGGGTCCAGGGCCTCGGTGGTGCTCCTGATGTGCCCCATGCCGCCACCATGTCACCTTCTCTCGCAGAGGGCAGCGGTGTGGGGAAGTTTAAAGAGCCCCCTGTTTCGGATAATTTAAATTCTGTGGTAAGAAGAAAATAAAAACAAAACAAAAACGAAACAAAATTTTAACAAAACAAAAACATGTTCAAAAATTTGTCCAGGAGAATGGGTTAAAAATAGAAAACCAACAAGAAGTTGCAGTTTTGATCTTCAAATTACGCCTCACGGAAAACATGGAAGTTCGATGGGAGACGCTGATTCGTGACCGCAAATTGTACATCCAAGTGCCCAATGGAATCCTCCCCGACGGCTCCAAAGAGGGGTACTACCGAAATGTCCAATTTTATTTCCAAACGATAATTAATGAATTTTTTATTATTTTTTATTTATTCTTTTCTAGATTCGTTTCCCTGTTGGAGTACGCGGAGGACGTTCTGAAATGCACTCACGTGGTTGTTTTTTTCAAGAAAGAGCGCAGCGATCGAGGTAATAACTTAATTACTTGAAATTAAATTAAATTAAATTAAATTTAAAAAAAAAACCTTTTTTGCTGGTCATCGTCATCGTCAGCCTGCTTGGTGCGAACTTTCATGTTTCTGGGTTTCGAGGTGCTGGCTCCGGGTCATGAACTCTGTCCCCCGCTGGACGACTCCTTCTACATGACCTACATCATCGATTCGGATTAATTAATCAAACCCGTTCTTCTCGGAAGACAAATTTCTCCCACTCCGTCTCTTGAAAATTCGAGAACCTCAAAATTCACGCATCTATCAATCAATCTCTTTAAAAAAGAAAAAAAATTTTTAAAAAATAAAGTCAAAATTTCAAAACGTAGCGAGAAAAGTTCTCAAATTTTCAAGATTTGCCCTCTGCCGAGACAAGATTGGACGTGTAAAACAATTTAAAATTAAAAGTATATAATGTATTAAAAAAAAATGAAAAACTATATCAAATTTCATTCATTCCATTGTGGAAAATATTTCATTCCTGTACTTTTTTTCTTTTGTTTTTAAAATGCATAAAGAGAAGGAAAAAAAAAATTAATTAATTAATTAAAATGAAAAAAAAAAAACCAAAAAAAACCAAAAAAAAAAAAAAAAAAAAAAGCAATTAATGGTTAGTAGTTTTCTTTTCTTTTTTTCTTCCCTCGTTTAACTCGTGTAGTGTTTGGTTTAAAACATTAAATTTTGGTGTTACGTTAACAACGTTTCGATTTATTTAACACGCATTTATTAAAGAATTAAAGAATTAAAGAATTGAGCAACCAAAACAAAAGAACAATCGAGACAATCGAGACTAGAAGAGCGACACGAAGATAAAATGTAACGGGAATGATTTAAACGGTGAAACGGTACTCGGACCCATCCGACAACATCAAGTTGACCGATTTATTGGTGGTCCAAACCAAGCGGGCCATTTTCAGGGGGTTCGTTTTGATGGCATCGGGCAACGGGTTGGTGGCGAACGTTCTGACGCAACGCGTTTGCGAGTTGCCCAATCCGAACAGACCCGTTGCGGTCTATTATTAAACGGGAGAAAAATATAACCCGAGCGATCGTGGCGCGATGATGCGATGATGTAACCGCCTGCCAGAACGAACTTACCTGCCAGAAACAGAGTTTATTTTCACCGCTCGAGTACGATGCTAAATATTTGCCGTCCGGGGAAAATGCGCAACAAGTGACTGGCGCCGCGTGAGCCGGTATCACCTAAACGAATCCAGTAACGAATCCAGTTACGACCCCAATTTAAACACTCGATTCGACTTTTCGTTTACTTGGCATTTAGACGCTCTCAATTCGTACAGCGCCAGCCCGCCGCCCCTCGAGCCGACCGCGATCCGTCGAGTTTGCGAGCAATAACTCACCATGTTGAACCTAACCGATTCAAATTGAACGAACAAATTGAACAAACAAATAAACAAATAAACAAACAAACCAAACTACAGTTATTGATTACCTGGTTATGGCGGGGAATGTTTCGTTCAGGCCTTTGCTTTTCAGCCCCGTGTGGTCGAGGCAGTGCAGCACGATGTCCATCACTTCGACGAGCAAATCGGCCACGTCCGTTTGCATCTTGTCGATGAGCAGTTCGATGACGCGCGCGATCTCGGGCCGGGCGCGGTACAGGACCACGTTGCTCAGATTCATGTTCAGTCCCTGACTGTTTTGCGCGATCGCGTTGAAACGCGTCACTTCCTTGGCCATCGTGGTGATGAACGCGGGCGGGCGAGCCGTCGCGATCAGCGACAGCGAGTGCCTCGCCGTCCGACACGAATCGGCCGCGGCCGTCAACGGCAACCCGTACGACATGCTAGAAAAAAAAATAATCGTAATAGGTAAACTTCGCGTCTAATAGGTCGACTTCGCGTTCTCTCACCTGGGTACGAGTTTCTCCGAATCGCAACACAGCTCGAGCAACCCCAACAAGATCTTCGACACCTCCACGTACGGCTCCCACACGGTGAACCCCCGCCCGATCAAATCGATCGCCGCACGTCGCAACGGCGTGTGCATGGGCAAACGACCGCTGGGAGCGGCCAGCAGCAAATACGTCAGCGCTTTGCCTACAAAACGAACGAATTGAATTAAATAATACGCGTTTTATTTTAAGTTAAAGTTATTTATTATTATTTTTTTTTTTTATCTAACTAACTCGTGTGTCGCGCCAAGGAATAATTGACCAGTCCGAATCCTTCCTGGACGTTTTTTCTCCGCTGTTCGTCGACGCTCTTGCGCCGGTTGAGTTCGATGTCCTGCCCGAACTCCGCTCCGATGACGCCCAACAGGACGACGGCGGTGGCCTGTTTGCGGCGTCCTTCCACGGCGCTCGACGTTTTGGCAACTTGAATGTCTGAAAAACGGATCGATTAATCGGTTAGTTTCACCTTTTCGTTTCGTTTCTACGTTTTCACCCTTTCGTTTACGACACACCTTCGTGCGCGTTCTCGTCGTCCTCGTTGTCCTCGTTGTCCAACTCGTGCGGCGGCTCGTCCGACTTGGAGTCGGGAGAGCCGGCCGGGCCCGGCAGCGCGTCGTGGAAATTGTGCAGGAACGGCGCCCACTCGTCCACCAGCGTCTTGCGGCCCACCGTGCCGATGCGGCGCAGCTCGGCCAGCAGCAGCGCCTGCGCCGCCTCGCGCACCTCCATGCACCGGTCCTGCCAGCGCTTGGCCAGCATCTCGACGCGCGGTTTCTTGAAGTGCAGCGTGGCCACGCGCTCCGGCAGCAGGACGCAGTGCAGCGTGGCCAGCAGGCTCCAGCCCTGCTTGATGTGCGTCTGCTGCGCGGCCAGCTCCTCGTCCATCTTCTCGCCGTCCGTGAGCGCCAGACTGAGCTTGCCCTTGCTGTCGGCGCGCGACACCTTGCGCACCAGCTTGCGCTTGCGCTCCTGCTCCGGCACGAACGACGCGTTGTTCATCGACATGAGCGTGTTGGCGATCGCGATGATCGACACCAGGTGGTCCGTGGTGACGGCCGTCGACAGTTCCCAGTGGCCGCGCGACGTGAACAGCCGCGTCCGCTCGCCCAGCTCCACCACTTCGGCGACCGCGTCCGACAGCTGCGACGGCCGCCGCCGCCAGGTGGGCAGGAACAGCGACATCATGCCCCCGCGGCTCAGCAGCCCGAACGAGACGGGGCAGAGCGGTTGCAGGATGCCGAGCTTGGAGTCGCACACTTTGTCCAGGTCCGGGTCGAGCACCCACGAGTGCAGCAGCGAGAGGAGCAGCTGCGCGATCTCCATCGTCAGGTTCGTCTCGACCAGGTTCAGTCCCTTGGGCTTGGCGGCGGTCCCGGCGCCCGACGCGCCGCCCGAACTGCGCCGCCGTTGCGCGTCCGGCGTGACGGGCATGAATCCGACGCTTTCGGCCTTGGCCTGAATTTTCTGTCCCACGTTCTCGGCCGACTCCTTGACGCGCGCCAGCAGCCCCGACAGCTTCTTCTGCGCGTCCGGCGAGCCGTGCACGTTGGCGTTGGCGTTGACGTTGGCGTTGGCGTTGGCGTTGGCGGCCGAGTGGGACGAGGAGGCGCGTCGGCAGTCCGACTGGCCGATCAGCCCCTGCGCTTCGAGCGTCGCCGGCGACATGGTCGAGTACTCCTCGGTGAGCAGCTGAACGATCAGCGCCTCGATGTCGAAAAAGAGCACGTGGCTGTCGGGGTCCTTGGGGTTGGTGCGCAGCCCCTGAATCATCAGCGGGTACGTGTGGTTCTTCTGCGCCTCGTGCGCCTCGTGCAAGCTCGTGTGGTGCGCGTGCGACAACTGGTTGAGGCCGCGCTGCGCGGCGTGCCGGATCGCCGCCAGGTTGCGGTGCCGCAGACCGCGGAAGAAATGCACCGCCGGGTTGGCGAGTGTGTCGCCGGCCGTCACCACGTGCTCGTCGCAAGCGTTCAGCACGTCCTCGGCGATTATGCCGTGCACCACGCGGTCCAGGTGTCCCGTCTCCATCTGCCACACGTAGACGGTGCCGTCGATGCAGCCGACGATCATGAAATCGTCCAGCGGCCGCCATTTGATCACCTGCACGGGAAACAGGTGTCGGCTGGCCAGCATCACGCACTTCTTCTCCTTCAATCCGAGCAGCGCGACCGAATGGTCGCTCGCCACGCTGCACACGCACTGAAGCACTCGAGTCTGCAACGTAAAACGACATTAACACAAAAACGACAAACGAAATCTTTTTTTTTTTTTTTTTTAAATAATACGTTGCAGTTGTTGGGTGGGACGAGTAGCTGTCCGATTTCGCCGGCGTGGACGCAGAAGGTGTGCAGGAGACTGCCCGTGTAGATATCCCACAGACACACGGAGAAATCGACTCCGCCAGAAACCAGATGGGCAATCTCGTAGCGGGAATTGATGTGGTGCGGATACAACAGACACGTCACTTTTCCCGCGTGACCGTGCAAAACTTGATGGGCCGGCCAATCTGCAATGTCGCAAATTCGCTTTTAATCGAACGGAAAATCGATCGACCGCAATCACGAACCGTCGTATTGGCGATTATGCCCGTGCAACAGCTGCAACAGAATCGTGTGCGTGGCGGGCACGATGACGATGCTGCCGTCGTCGCGACCGCAGACGAGCCGTCCCTGAAGCGGCAGGTAAATGCTGGCCGTCAGTCTCGGACCGGACGCTTCCACCCTATTCTGAAATAAAATAAATAAATGAATGAATAAATAAATATTGCAAACAACTCGCGACATGTTATTTCAACCAAATGATCCAAAATGCCCGGTGGATTAGGTTTCATCAAATCCCACGCTTCCTGCAGACTCACGCTCACGAACGGAAAAATATCTGTCAAAAATAAATAAATAAATTTAATTTAACTAAACATTTTTTTCATTGAGAGAAGTTACCTTTTTGATCTTCGATCGCCTTCGATTCGGGCACGCTCCACATCAACACGCGTCCTTGCGAATCGCCGCGAATCAACACTCGCCGACACTGACCTTTAGTCGCCAACGCGTAACACATGACGGGAGGACAAGCCAGTGGCTGCACGAAAATAAGCAAAATACAAAAGAATAAGTAAAAGAATAAAAAAAAAAACATTAGAAATTTATCTACCTGACTACCAGGAACCGACAAAATGTCGGAAAGATATGGCTGCTGTCCGTCGATTGCAGGCCGGTGAAAATCCTTGCTGTCGGCGATGCAACTGAAACGTAATTCCATTACATATATAGTACCGCGACGGTCGCGAGCTCAAACAACACCCAAAATGTCGCAAACAAGCGGTTAAAAGGAAGTCATGCGTGCACTACTAACCTAGATGCTTTCCCTTTGAGTATGCTAAGTTTAAACAGAAACAAATCATAAACTACGATAACTCTTTAACAATGAGTTCGTGTTAATTGAGAAATTGAGAAAGAAACAAATTCGTAGCTACCGCAAGCGATCACCCCGAGCAAAACAATTAGATCATTAAGTTTGATCGCAAATAGAAAGAATTCGTTGTTAATACCCGATCGAGCTTGCCAGTAACTCCGAATGCCGCCGGAGCAAGAAGAGAACACTCGTGTACGTTAACGTCGAAACTCTGGACAACACACACGAACATAATGGAAAAAAATGTCATAATAATAATAATAATAATAATAATAATAATAACAAACAAATCCAAGAAAAACTTAGCGGCGGGGAGACCGAAACGGGAAGAATAAATTTTACTTGGTGGGCAGCCGATAGATGTAGCCCTTTCCTTCGTCGCTCCACACCAGCACCTGCTCGGCGGACACGAACTCGCCGCCGGTCCACCGCTCGCCGCGGCGATTCTCCAGCGAGCACAGCAGCGAAAAATCGTACGCGTCGTAAATCTGTCGGCAGAAATAAGTGTCGACACGATGCGGTTTAGAATTACGAGCGCCACTACTCACTTGCCAGTATTTGGCGCACACGATCAACACGATTCTCTGGTTGAAAGCGCAACACGTCAGCACCAACGCGTTCAAACATCGAATCGGTTTCGACTCGTTCTCGTTCAACTCGCTTCCTTTCGCCTCGTTTCCGGTCAGCGTCCACACCTTCACGATTCCGGTCACCGTCAATCCGATGACCACGTCGTCTGCAAAAAAAAAACTTGACTAATAAAAAAAAAACTTAGGTCGAAATTGATTAACCTACAGTCGTGTTTCGGCGGATGCAGAACGTGCATGGCGCGGATCCAGTCGGGATTCACTTTCGACGTCAACACCAATAAAATCTCCAAACTCTGCGCTTCGATCACCAATATCTCCGGGTAGTAGCCGTTGCAGAACAGACGCACCGAGCAAGCGCCGCCCACGCAATACGACTGGCCAATTAAAACAAAACGAAACAAATTAAATTAAACAATTTAAAATAAACGCGTAAATAAATTTACATGCATGCACGTGTGCACGTTGGGTAACTTTGTGCTCTCGACGCACCGACCGTCGATCAGATCCCACAGGCACATCTCCCTACGAATCAAATATAAAATAAATAAATAATAATCGTCGATAATAATAATAATAAAAAATAATAAATAATATTAAATAAAAATGAATAATATTTGACCCATTTTCCGACGAACTGACGAAGTAGGAAACGTCGAGCGTCGCGTCACCGTGTGCCAGACAAGTGACGGGTGCCGTGTGGCCGAACAACATGCATCGCGGCGTCAACTTTTAATTAATACAAAAATTAAAAAATAATACAAATTAAAATCGACATCGAACGGTTAAATAATTCGTCGATACTTTGTGATTCTCCTCGACGTCCCACAGACAAATTTGTCCGTCGTTGCAGCCGGTGACGAGTGTTTTCTGGTCCTTGGTCAGACTCACGGCCGACACGCAATGCGTCGGAGCCCGTCGACCCCACAGCACGATCGGAACGACTAAATTACTCGTGACCGCCATTACCTCGCAGATTAAAAAACCCGCGACGTTCACCGACCACCTCTATCCGTAAACGCGAACCGTGACTACGAAACTGACAGCAGCAACGGCACGGAACGCCATTTTGGAAACCCAAATCATTCCCATGATGCATTTCCCCGTCGAATAAATGATGCCAATAGCGCGTTTGATTTATTTTATTTATTCATTTATTTCTCATATTCCGACACTTTTTTTCATTTCCTACGTTTATTTTATTTTTTATTAGTTTTACAATTTAGTTTCGCCTAAATCTACGAACAATTGTTTAATTTAATTTAATTTACAACGCCGCCGCTCCCGAGATGATTTCGATCAGCTCTCTGGTGATGACGGACTGTCGCGTTCGGTTGAACGTCAGCGTCAATTTGTCGATCATCTCGCCTAAACGAGAAACACTCGTCGGTTAACGTTACGAAATCTTTCTCGTTCTACCGATAACTTACCGGCATTTTTGCTAGCGTTATCCATGGCAGTCATGCGAGAACTCTGCTCGCTCGTCGCGTTTTCTTTCAACGCGTAGTACACGAGACTGGCGAACGAATATTCCATGTAACTTCGTATCACGTCGGCGTCCAAACTGTCGTAACTGCTAATCTTGTTGGCGTTCGACACGGCTTCCAAACTGTAGAGCGGAATCTCGCTGGTCTTGTACGAAACCACACTCCTGTCCGAATAAATAAGTAAATAACTTTTTACGATCGATCGAAACGAGTTACTTGAATTTGTTGTAAAATAAAGTTCCGAAGTCGAACTCGTAACCGCTCTGCATTATTTGATTGGCGATGAACGTCGCGTCCTGAAACACGGGCGGTTTCTTGCCGATGTCGGCGAAATGCATCAAAATGAATTTTCCGTATTGCCTTGAAAAATTGAAATCAAATTAAAATCAAATTGAAATCAAATTAAAATCAAATTGAAATCAAATTAAAATCAAATCCAATGCATTAATATTGAATAGTAACAGCATTTGTATCCACCTGGCCAATATCCCGCGCGATTTATCACCGACGCAAATCACTTTGGTATTCTCCAAATCCGCCGTTTGCAACTTGGAGCGGATTGCTTTGGTGATGTTCGAATGAACGCCGCCACACAATCCGCGGTCCGAAGTCATTGCCACGTACAGACATTTCGGCTTGCCCTCTTGCGCCTTCACTTCCGCCTTCTCGTAAAACGCTGCAATAAATCAATCGATAGGAAACAGATTAAATAATTAAATAAAAAGAATAACTCACCTTGGCTGCCCGCTCCGTAAGGTCGAGCGGGCTTTAATTCCCTCTCGGCGCGAGTGTACTTGGACGCGGCCACCATCTTCATGGACTTGGTGATTTTTTGGATATTTTTCACCGACTTTAATCGTAGTCGAACTGGCAAAAAGAAAAGCAAACGAAACAAAACAAAACAAAACAAAACAAAACAATTAGTCTTATTTTCATCCCGAGCTGAGCTGCGTTCGCGATACTTACTATCCTTTAACGTTGCCATGCCCCTCGCTTGACCCCTGCAATTAAACAACTCTCAAACACTCGTCGAAACAACCGATGCTTTTATTTTCTACACTCACTGAAAACATTGCGGTATGTGCAATCGCGTAAACATTTTGTCTCTCTCGGTGTCGGTCGAATCGGTGAATTCAAGATGAAGACCGTCACCTCTAGGCAAGTGAGCTCCAAGACCAACCTCGGCACTCCGAGCCTAAAAATATAAACGGGAAATAATTCGATGTTTTTATTCCAAATTTTAATTACAAATAAAAATGAAAATAATATTAATAATAATCGCGATGATATTAATAAAAATAATTTGTTAGAATTTGTAAATGTTTTACCGTTAAAAAATGCTCGCCAGATGTCGCGTGCTTCCGGCGCATCCGGAAATATACACATGTACACAAATATCGGAGAACGATGAGCTGTTGAAAATGTTTAACCGATTCAAAAGCGCTCTGTACAATGCGGTAAACAATCTAGATGCGGAGTCCAGCGACGCTGCGCCGTCGTCGCCACCGCACACGTTGCAATCGACTTCGAACCGATTCCAATATTCCAGGCCGGAATTCCTCAATTTAAATTCGGACGACGAGATCCAGGTGTCCGCCGACCATATCATCCGACCGATTATCGTTCCGCGAGATATCACCAAGCTGCCTTGGAACAGCGGATATGCCGAGTAAAGAAATAAAAATTAAATCGATTCATCGATTAATTCATTGTTTGCCGTAGGGCCGTCAACGCGGGCAAATCGGCGAGGAACGAAGACGAGGCGGCCGTGCACACGCTACGATTGGCACGAATATTATCCAAAGATTCGATAGACCCCGACCCACCCGTGGACGCCGTTTATTTTGCCTTATTCGACGGCCACGCCGGCAGTGGCGCGTCGGTTGCGGCCGCAAACACGCTGCACTGTATATTACACGTGAGAAACGAAAATAAAGATGAAAATAAAATGTTTAAATTTAAAACAAAAATTTTTTTTTTTTTTTTTTTGCTATTCCGTTTACAAGGAAAAATTATTATCGATAGTCGAATATTTATTTCCCGCGGACGGCGAAGCGCAACAATCATCGAACATGAGCAGCATGTGTTGCGTCGCTCAAATCAGCAGCGAGAACCTGATCGTGGGCGCGCTCGAAGCCGCCTTCCACGAAATGGACCAACAGATCAAACGCGACCGAACTCTCTACAAGCTCAACGGCGGCTGCACGGCCCTCGTCGCTTTGTTCATGCTCGGCAAACTATACGTGGCCAACGCCGGCGACAGCCGCGCCGTGCTGGTGCTCGACGAGCAGGCCAAGCCAATGTCGCACGACTTTACGCCGGAAACCGAGAAGCTCCGTCTCCGCAGTTTGGTAGGCAAAACCCAACCTAACCCTAAACCTAAACCTAAACCTAAACCAAAACAAACAAACAAAACTAAAAAGCAACGAAAAGCAAAAGCAAATTAATGTCTCGCACTAGGCCGCTCAGCAACCCAATTTGCTCGGCTCGACGTACACGGGCAAGGAATTCATTCGCCGGCCGACCCAGAAGGACCTGGACAAGAAGATGCTCTACCGAGAGGCCAACATGACTGGCTGGTCCGTCAAAACCATCAACGCCAGCGATTTGAAATTCCCGGTCATCTGCGGCGAAGGCAAACGCGTGCGTATCAACTAGACCCACTTGCGTTTCGATTTTTTCGATTTTTTTGATTTTTTTGATTTTTCGATTTTTTTGCAGAGCCGTTTGTTGGCCACGATCGGCGTGACGCGCGGCTTCGGCGACCACGACCTGAAATCGCAGATCGGCAGCGTTCCCATCAAACCGTTCCTGTCGTCGGACCCGCAGGTGTTGATTTTCGATTTGGCCAGCACCGAACTGACCGAGAACGACGTGCTCATAATGGGCACCGACGGCCTTTGGGACGTCGTGTCCAACAAACTGGCCGCCGACATCCTCAACAAATCCCTAAAACATTTCCCGTCTTCGAGTCAAAACTCGTTCAGGTAAAACGAACGAAAACCGAACGAAAATCAAAATTAATCAAAGAGTGTCGTTTGGGCGCAGATACACGACGGCAGCTCAAGACTTGGTGATGCATTCGAGGGGCAAGTACCAGGACCACTGTTGGCGGACCGTCGACAACAAAATAGCGACCATCGACGACATCAGCACGTTCGTCGTCCCCCTCCGCTACTACAAAAACGAGCACGAAACGTGGAGAAACGATTGTAATAGTAATAGTAAAAAATAAACATTTTTTACGAAAAGTTTATTATTTACAAGATATAAAGTTATTCACTCGGGCAGGCCGACAAACGCCGTGCACAGTTGCAAACCGATCTGATCCGTTTTCTTGAGCAGGATCAGGTAATTCTTCTCGTCGAACAGATTGCAGCTCAGGTACGACATCAAGTGCTGGTAGTCCTGCAAGCACCGCAGCTGGTTGTTGAGAAACCCGATCAGAAACGAAACCTCCTCCTCGTATTTCTCGTACAGTTTGTTCCCGGCGCAATTCTCCAGCTGCGTCAGCGCGTGCGGCGCCAGCTGCTCCACCGACGCCTTAATCGGCACCGGCATCGGCTGCGGCTGCGGCTGCGGCTGCGCTTGAGCTTGAGCTTGAGCTTGAGCTTGAGCTTGAGCTTGCGTCTGCGTCGGCTTGTTCTCGTTCAGAATCCTCGAGTCGGTTCCTTTCAGCCGCAGCGTGTCGTTCGAGTTCACGTGCGACAAAACGAACGCAGCGACGGCGCGCGTCGCCAAACGAAACCTAAACGATTCGTCTTTTGTATTTCTTATCCACTTTTTTAATTTAATTTTTTTTGTTAATTTTCTAACCTGACTGAGAACGGCGATCGCTTGCCGAGCCCGATCGAGCCGAAAAACCCGCCCTTCGCCTTGTCCTCCGACTGGACGCTCAGAATCTGCGACATGCTCGTCAACAAGTTGCACACCGTTCGCATGTCTTCGTCCGACAGTCCCTGGTTGACCGACAATTCGATGGCCTTGTGCCACAACAGCAGCATCTTGCCTTCCGCCTCTTCCCTGCAAATTAGTCAAAGTTTTGTTTTGTTTTGTTTTATTTTGTTTTTTGTTTTTCGTTGCTGGACATTATTACGTCGGCCTCAATTTGGTAATCCAATCGACGACTTTCGAGAGCAGCGACAGCTGGGCCGTGGCCGTGGTGCACTGCGGCTGGTGCTGCAGGACGGTCGCGTACAGCGTGAGCACGTTGTTCTGTTTGATGCACTCGGCGAGGAAATCGGACTCGGTGAGCTCGGGGATCTGGACGGCGGCCGAGACCAGAGACCAGCCGCCGTCGGCCGTTTTGAAGTCCGACACGTCGGCCTTGAAGTGCGCCGCGATGATCGCCTCCGAGATGGTGCACATGTGGATGACGGACGCCAGGCTGCGGCAGACGGTGTACAGGCAGGGCGGCAGCAGCGGGCTGCAGGGGTGCGCGGCCGCCCAGCTCAGCAGCGCGTGGATGATCACGTCCTGCAGCGCCGCCACCGGCACCGTGTTCAGCAGCGTCACCAGCTCCGTCAGCACCGGCGTGCTTTGATCGAAAACGCTCACGCTCAACGTGTCTGCAAAAAAACGATCATTTATTCTACGATCGAATAAATAAATTCATTTCAAAACTCGTCGCTTTACTCGCTAGAATGACTTCTTCCACGTTCTCCAGTAGCTGCACGATCACCTTGACGATGTTGTCCGAATGCGTTCGCAAATACGTTTTGTTCTTGGTCGTCCACACGGTCAGCAGCTGGCCGAACATGCGCACCAAGATGCACCGCTTCTCCCGCGTCTCGGGGTTCAAGCGGGTCGGCCAGTTCACGAAGCCGCCGATCACTCGTAAAAATCTGAATAAGAAAAAACACAAAACACAAAATGTCTTCAAAATAAAGAAAAGAGAAAACAAAATGGCAGTTCAACCAACCTGTAAAGGGCCATGTCGTTCTCCATGTTGGGCAAAGCGAGCACGCAGCCGGGGTTGCAGTTGGTCGCGAAACAGCGCACCAACGTTTCGTAGTGTTTGGCGTCGAGGTGGTGCCAGGGGAACTTGTCGGCGGCGAGCAGCAGACTGCCCAACTGGTGCACCTTTTGCGACGTCTGCGCCTCGAACGCCAACATGACGATCAGCGTCGACAGACTGTCCATGTGCAGCGCCGTCATCAGCTGCGTCTCGTTCGCCTCCCACGTGCTTACGATGGTCGGCCACGGCAGTTGCAGGAACACGTCGCCGAGGAACGCCAGGCAATCCTCGTTGCCCGTCTCCAGGATCTGCATCAGACATTTCATCGGGTTGGCCGTTAGGTGGAACTTGTGCCACTCGAAAAGCGAAAACATCTGATTGAACACGGACGAAAGCACGAAACTGGTCGAGCCCTGGATTTTGCACGTGGACGCGTAATAATCGAGAAACACGGCCAACACGTTCGGCGAATCTGAAGAAAAAATAAAAAAATCAAATAAATCAAATTTCAATTTCAATTTTAATTTTAATTTTAATTTTAATTTTAATTTCAATTAAACTTACAATCGGTGTTTTCGTGCAGATATTTGAGCACGTCGCCAAACACCACGGCCATACTGGTGGCGGCGTCCATGTCTCCGGCCACCCACGGCATCGACAAGCGCGCGCCGAACTGGAACGGTTGCAGCCAGGGCCCGAACGCCTTGCAGATGGTCGGCCACACCTCGGTCAGCGCCGTTTGTTCGAAATTGTTCTCCCGGCCGCAGTTGTCCTTGACGCTGTACACGTACGCGTGCGACACTAGGGAAAGGAAACTGCGAATCGCCGGCAAATACGTGCGATACTTCTGGTAGAGCCCGTACGCGAGCGTGTGCTTGTTGGACTGTCGTTTTTGCAAGAAATGCGCATTCAGCAACTCCAGCGTCTCCCGCATCTACGGCGAAACGAATAATCAAATTGATCAAACAAACGATTTCCAGTTCGAATTGTCGCATTTCGTACTTGCTGCATGACGAACATGATCTGATTTTGCGCGAACCTCCGGCACACGTCGCGGAACTCGGCGGGCGACGAGATCGGAAATCGCCGGTCCATCACGAGCGAATTGAACAGATCGTACCACACCTCCACGCACACCGTTTGGTTTTCGCTGCCGTTGAAGAGCAACTGCACGACGTCCCCGTAGTGGTCGGGGAACTGGTAGAGCAGCAACGACTGCAAGTGAGTCCGGTAGATCTGGCGCAAAACGGACACCAACGGAATTAAGTACTTTCTAAATAACCACGCACCCATTTACTTCACACAGAGCCAACAGCGTCGGTTCCGGCTTCACGCCCATCAGCAGCAGCACTTCGCCGATCAACTGCAACACCTGCTGCCGCTCCGTCAACTTGGGCCGTCTACTCGACAACCATAAATTCAAATCGAACTGAAAACGAAATTAATTAATTCATTAATTTCAACGCATTCGTTGGTTATAGAAATAAGTCGTTTTGGATCGCACCTTGGTGAGCAACACGAAAGCCAGGTCGGCGTTTTGCAGCCGCGTGACCGCCACCAACGCCTTGTAGAGGTGGATGAAGTTCTCCTTGCTCGCGGCGGCCGGATTGAAGTGCGGCGCCAACAAGCCCACCGACTGCGGGTGCGACAGGATGACGCGCAACAGCGCCTGGCACTGGTCCGCGTTGTTGTTGACGAACTCCTGGCCGAGGATCTCGATCGACGAGGTGAGGAACTGTCTGGTGGGCGGGTACTGCTGGTTCTCATGCACCAAAAACAGCTCGTGCACGTAGTAGAACAGCGACACGCCGATCTGTTGATGCTTTTCGCTCCACTCGTCCGCTTGCAACGGCTCGTGGAACCGTCGAACCAAATTCCTGGACGACGAACGAGTTTAATTACATTACATTACAAACAATGACGATTATTACGACGATTACATGATGGTGTTCTCGACGAACACCGCCGCGCTGCACACGTTCTGCGGCGGCGGACACAACATCTCGTTGAGCAGTTCCTGGTGCTCGCGCCGGTTCTGCTCGATCCGAATCTCGATGTTGTCCATCATCTTCTTGGCGCGAAACTTCATCGTGATGCGCGCCGGCCCCGAGCATTTCGCCTCGGTCGTGCGCAGAAGCCCCGTCGTGCCCTGTTTGCACGGCACCGAGATCACCGTCTCGCTGTCGGCGTTTTTGTACAACTCCGGCATCAACTCCAAGTAAGTCTTGTCCAAAATTTCGTGCTGGCTCATCTGTTGAGCGAAAATCCTATCCGAAATGTAAGCATAAAGAAAGAAAGAAAGAAAGAAATGAATAAATGAATAAATGAATAAAGCGCTTAGTTTCCACTTGGCAAAATCCGTGAAGAGTTTCATCTGTTCGCGCACGGCCGACATGACGCTGGCTTCGGCTTCGAAGATGGCGTCGGCCACTTCGGGCACCGGCAGCCGATACGGTACCATCAGCGGCGGCCGCTTGGGAATCTCGTACGAACGCAGTCTTTTGAGGATGTGGTCTCGCGCCGTGTCCCTGCGGCCGTCGGCGCCGTGACCGGACGTCGGCCGTTGCTTCGGATTGAGCATGCCCACCCAATCGTTCATCAGCTTCTGGTGGTCCTTTTGCAGCAGCTCGAAGTCGATGAACTCTAACCACGGCGACTTTTTAAAACAAAATTAATTAATTAATTAATTAAATCAAGAACTCGAGATTGAGGCTAGCTCACTTTATCGTTCTTCTGAAGCATCAGCAACTTGTTGTAATCGTACTGCGGCGGCAGGGACGGCAAATACAGAGTGCTCTCGTGCAATTTCGGCTCCTCGATCCACAACGCCAACGTGCCGTACAGCCGGGCCAGTTCCGAATGCATTCGCATCTTCGGATTAAGCAGCGTGTCCGACACGCGGCCCGACGTCATTAGATTGTCGGTGCTCGTGGTGCTCGCCGCCCTCTTCGGGCCCTTGAGAATGTCTTTGGTCTGTTTGTTGTTGTAGTCGATCAGTTCGTGCAGGCGCTTCTTCATTCGCTTCAAGAACGGCAGGTTGGACATGCTCTCGAAAAATCGCGATCCGATGCTCCCGCCGCTCTCCCATCGCTGCAAGTAAAGACCGAAAAAGCGCTGCCAGAACAACGCGTTCAACGGATGATCCGCGGGCGTGTCCACCGCCTGGTGCGCCCAGTGGTAGATGGCCAACTGGTTGAGAGCGGGCGCCGCCAGTCGTAAATAACTCGCCGCTTTCTGTATATAAATCAAATCAAATCAAATCAAATTAAATTAAATTAAATTGAGATCTCGAGTGTTGCGTCACCTTAATGGCGACATCGGGGGTGGCTCGGTGATTCGACAGCATTTCGCTGGCCAACGTTTGCCACAGCTGCGACTCTTCCTCCACCACCGTCTCCACGTCGAGCGCGCAGTAGGTGAACCAGGGGAACTCGGGACACGACTGCCGGTTGACCAGCGACGACGGCGTGCTGCCCGTCATCCACCACAGGAACGACGACACGGAATTCTGCCGACCGATCGTGTTCATGCTCTAAACGAAAGAAACAATTACACAAAATTACCGCGAAAATATCGACTCGTCTCGATTTTTACTGACTGCTTCGACAGCTTCCATTTCCAACAGTTGCTTGTCAAATTAATAAAACCAAATTTCAATCGATATGAATGTCGAACCGTTACAAAATACCGCGCGTGTATAAATACCTTGTAATGTCCATAGAGAAACTTATTGATGGCCGCCATGATTTCGGGCACGGGAAAAGCGGCCCGGCAAATGCTGTCCACTACGTACAGCGCGTTTCGGTCGCGACTCCACTGATTCAGGTTGCAAATCACTTCGAGCCACATGAGGAACACGTCGGCGGGGCTCGAATGGATTTCCGGCGCCGTTTTCGCCGAATGCTACGCAAATAAAACATCCGTTGACATTTCAGCATTAACAACTCGCACTTATTTCTCGCCATTTACCAAAATCATCGCCACGAACGTCCGCAAATATTTGCCCGGAAATTCGGGAAGCACCAGATTTTTCGCCATTTTCAAGTACGTCAAATCGCACATCAGAAGATTTTGAATGATCGGAGAAATCCTAATTGAAAAAAAAAAATACCCAAAAAAGCGTTAACGACAATTTCCTATTCCGTATAACAATAATAATAATAATAATAATAATAATAATGATGATGATGATGATGTAAAGAAATATACATTACAATTTACAACAGTGCAAGCTAGCGTTGTTCGTGTAGTACATGGGCGTAACCAAACTGAGAATGTGAATCACACCCCGGTACTGGTGACTCTCCATCAAAATGTGCAGGAGGTTCATGCTACGCTCGAACTCGGCGATACTGTGGCCGCACGTGGTCATCGCCAGCGCCACGTAGGCGGCGGTCGGCTGCCGCTCCCCGATACCGCTCACCAAAATCTGCAAATTCTCGCGCTGCAGCGACGGCACTGCCAAAAACGCCTCGGCCGGATTGAGCAGCGCGTGATGAATGAGCTGAACCGGTTGGTTAAACAAGTGCAGCTTCAGCTGGAGCAGCAAGTCCCACGCCCACGTGCAGAACGCCTGGCTGGGCGTCGGCGTCTGGCACACCATCGACGCGATGTTCGACACTTGCTTGAACCCCTCGGCCAGCAGACCCGCCTTGGCCGGGATCAGCTTCGTGTACGCCTCTACCACCATCAAACTCACTTTCCGGTGCAGATTCACGCTCAAATACATCTCCCCCTGTTGCGAACAAAAACTAATCATCAAATTATCAATTTATCAAATTATTCCAAACACTCACGTTGCTCTCGTTCAAACCCCAGTTCATGGCGGCGAGAACGAGCCTCGCCAGCAAATTCGGAGGGGACGTCAATTGACTACAGAGTAGCCAGTCCGATACGATCACCAAATCTTCGGCGTTCGGTCGCCACAGACAGAACGGCAGTTCGCGAAACAAGTAGAGCGCCGCCATTCCCACCTGCGCCATCGTCTCGCGAACGCGATGCACCATTTTCGACAAGATGAAGGGATGTTTTGAGGCCACCAAAGTAAGCAATTCGCGTCCTCCCTTGGAACAAATTTCGCGCGTGTGCGTGCTCACGAAAGCAATCTACAAAAAAACAAAAAAACAAAAACAAAAAAACAAAAAAAATATATATATTTCAAATTAATTGCAAAATTCCAAATTTAAAAACTCGCATCGTAAATCTCCATGGCGATGTGCTCGACCAACTGGCGCGCGCTGTTGTCGCGCGAACACGCCATGTTGGCGAACGAGGTGAGCAGGTAGTAGGCCTCGCACTCGGGCAGCGCCGACAGGTTCTCCTCGAACTGCATCTTCAAACTCGGATCCTCGAGCTCGCCCTGCCAGTCGACCACCGCGAACCGGTCAAAAGTCTCGCCCTCGTCGTAGTCGCCGTGCAGCAGACGCATGATCTGCCACAGCATGGCCGTCGACACGCACGTGTACGGCAGCCCGGCCATGAATTGCCACGAGCCGAGTCTGTCGAATCGTAGAAAAACAAACTCTAGGTTAGACAAAGTTGGTGAAAACGAGGTCAGAGATCCAACGTTACCGTTGCGACGAGAAAATGCACCAGGTGGCGCGCAGAAAAAACTGATCGAATTCCATCTGGACGCGAGCGTAGAGAGCGCTGCCGGACGCGCCCTGCACCAGCTGGAAGTTCTGCCAGTGGTCCGACACGTACTGCACGATGTGGCGGATGAAGCGGCTGATGCGTTTCGCCAGCTGGCGGTAGCGCACCAGATTGAACGTCTTGAGGCCGTCGCGGAAAATGTGCACCAGCTGAGTGGAAAAGGCGAAAATCTTCATCATCGTCTGCTCGTTCGACTTGACCGGGTCGTACACGTCGTGGTCGTCGCGGTAGTCGATTCCCAGCATGCACCTGAACACCGCTTCCATCGGCACCTGGTTCACCAGCGCCACCAGATCGTTCTCGCGCCACTGGAACCAGAAATTCGACGGATCTTCGTCCTTCAAATTAAACCCCGTTTCAACTTTTTAACAAAATCGCCACTAAATACCGTCCAATACTTCTTCGCCTTCAGAGTCCACGAGAACCCACATGCTGTCGTCGTCCTCCAGATACGACGCCGTCATCACGGCGCTTTTCACGTGCTTCAAAAACTCCTCCCGTGACCTTTCGAATGAAAAGCAAACAAACAAATAATTATAGCAATAATAATATAATAATATAATTCACTTGATGGGGCGCAAAATGGTGGCGAGAACGGTTATCGCGTGATCCAAATTGGAGTCTCCAAAAACGTCGGCGGAAATGGGCTGCGGGGTCGGGGGTTGAATGTAGGCGACCGCCCATTCGCCCACGCCCGACGGACATCGCAGCACGTGATTCAACACGAACAGGTGATCCTCGTAGGTGGCCACGCGTAGCAACACGGCGATCTGATTTCAATAAATGAGTCTATAAATGAGTCAATCAATTAGCCGCAATTCGCGAATACCAGTCGAGTGAGCCAGGTGCGCGTGTCCTGCACGAACGGTTTGTCGCGGATCGGTTTGCGCTGGAAGCTGAAAAGGACGCTGATGCACTGTTTCAAGTTGTCCACTTGACACACGACGCTCGGCGCCATCTGTTCCGAGCCGAACCCCTGGACGGGCGAATTGTGCGGAATGTCCTTTAGGTCGGGCGACGACACGAGCACTTTGTGCAGGTACGACTCCACCTGCAGGCGCGCCATCTGCGCCGTGTACGCGTACAGCGACAGGTGCTCGTACACCTGCTCGCGGATCTGCTTCAGCAGGCGACCGATCTTGTTCGACGACGTCTCGCTGTACTTGACCCGCTGGTATTGGTACGAGCCCGTCACCAATTTCCCGTCCTCGCAATGGCTCTACAACAATTAATCAATCAATTAATTTAAAATTTTAATTTTTTTTTTAAAAATTCCCTTTTACTTTGTTGGTGATCGTGTGATCGGTCGTGATCCACAAATAATCTTTCGACTGGCAGTACTCTTGATGCAGCGCTTGCACGTCTTTGCTGCTCACTTGCAAATTGTTGCGAGCGCGAAAATACCCCATCAGCAACTCGTGCAATTCGTGCTGAACCGTCGCTCGATATTCCTGCGAAAAGAAAAAAGAAATTAAATAAATAAATAAATAAATAAGCTAGAGCAATTTACGAACTTCGACAAAACGGTCGACGAAACTCTCGTTGAGATGCAGTTCGCGGTTGTAGTAAAGCGCCTTCAGCTGCGATTCCGTGTACGGCCGCACGCTGCCCTCCCAGTTGGGAATCATCACCTGCGTCACGCTGATTTTCCTGTGCGCGATTTTGACTAGCGACGCCGTGCCCAGCATCGTTTTGGCCGCGTCCATCATGGGCTGTTTCAACAAGTTCCTGTAGACGGGCAGCGACAGCGCCTTGACGGGCACCAGTTCCTCCGCCACCGTCGTCAACTCGACCGTCGGTAGTGCGGGTGACGCCATCTGCATCGTTAGCGCCGTCTGCGGGACCTTCGGCGCCGACTCGGCCAGAATGATCTCGTCCACCAACTTGTCCAACTCTTTCTGGCACGTCTCGTACGCGTCGCCTTTCTTGCCCAACTCTTCCAGACACGTCCCGTGAGCGTCGCCTTTCTTGCCCAACTCTTTCAGACGCGTCTCGTGAGCGTCGCCTTTTTCCTCCGACACTGACGGCGATGTTTCCTCGATCGCGACAACGGGACTCCTCGGACTCGACGTTTCCAAGAGGGGAGTTAGACTCGGCGCGGTCGGACTCGCCGTTGGACTCGCCATTGCCAAGGGGAAAGAAATCTTACTCGAAGCCTCGACACTCAGCGCCGTCGAATCCATTTCCAGAATTTTGTTCAAAGACCAGAGGCTCTCCTCCGCCTGCGCCTGCGCCTGTGCCTGCGCCTCCGCCTGCGCCTCCGCCTGCGCCTGCGCCTCCGCCTGCGCCTGCGCCTGCGCCTCCGCCTGCGCCTGCGCCTGCGCCTCCGCCTCCGCCTCCGCCTCCGCCTCCGCCTCCGCCTTCGCCTCCGCATCCACCTCCGCCTCCACCTCCGCAACCGGCGCAGGCAACAAAACGTCCTTCTTCTCGTTCGCCTTGGCCTCGGCGTCGGCGAAGAACTGCGCCACGATGTCCGCCACGATCTGCTTCGTGTCCACCACCTGCCTCACGTCCGGGACGTCGACCGCCGGCTCCTCGCTCACGAGCGTCGTGGCGAACTCCCTGCTCGAGTAACGGCGTTTGTTCTTGCTGCTTCGATCGATCCTCATGTCCATCTCCTCGTCCGACTGCGCCACGTCCGGCTCCGACTCCGGCTGCGGCTGCGGCTGCGGCTGCGGCTGCGGCTCGACGGGGGACGCGGGCCGCCACACCGTATCCTCGTCCGACGACTTCTTGTCGAGCCCGACGCTCAACTCGGTGTTGGGCAGAACCGTGTCGAAACTCGGCTTGAACTTGGGCGAAACGTTGTCCACGTGCTCCATCTCCTTCGGCTCGGGCTCCGTGCGCGCCTGCTGCTGCGCGTCGTACGCCACGTCGTACGCGTATATGCCGCTCGCCTGCTTCAGATCCGTGTCGTCGGCCGACTGCAAGCTCTCGTCGGGATCGCGGCGCTCGAGACCGGGCAGAGGGTTCACGCCGGCGTCCGTGGCCATGGCGCCGTAGTTGATCGTGGCCACGTACACGTTACTCGCCCAGGTGGTCTGTCTCGGCGAGTATGCCAGCGGCTCGCCGCTCATCGTCTCCTCCAGCGGGTCCTCTTCGCATTGATTGCTCTTTTTCTTTTTCTAAATAAGGAAAGCGCGAAAGAAAACGGATCAGACTGTAGGCCCGTCCCGTCGTGCGAAGCGAAAATTAAATCAAACGTTTCGTTTCGATTTCCCGCTCGAGTAATTCGGGCGAGAGTTCGGCGGCGAGTTCGTCGCTCGATTAACGACTCGTTCAATTTTTTATCGCGACGGTTCCTCGATTTTGCAGTTACCTTTGCTCGATGTCTCTTCGTCTTCGGTTTTTGAGCTTCGGCCATTTTTGTTTACAATCGCGCGCGTGACTGTCAAAAATTGCGTCATCCTGGAACGTCGCAATTTCCGGTTTCACTCTACGGTAGTCTCGTACGAACAACCACTATAAAATTTCAAAGTGACAAGTTTTGTTTTTATTTTCTTTCGGCGTACAAGAATAGTCGTTTATTTATTTTATTTATTTATTTATTTATTTATTTCACGCGAGACTCTTTTTAATAGCAACGAGCAAAGTGGTGCTGGCTCCCACCGCCAATCCCGACAAAAGAGAACCAACGCACACACCGAGAGCATCGTCTGTCAAAAACCAAATAATTTTTTTTTTTTTTTAAATTATAATAAATTTAAAATTTAAATATTAAAATTTAAGTAAATCTCACCCGAAGTATGCTCCGGAGACCTTTTAATCGCATCACCATTTCTGGTAGTCGCTCTCTTATTTCGCGGCTTTCCCGCGGTACACACTTTTCTCACATCGGTCAGCGTGTTGGCAACTCCGCTCAAATCCGTCTCCTCGTTGAATGGAATATTAAACAATCCATTTTGAATGATTTTGTTCAAATTTTCTTTTGCTGCATCTAAAGTCGGTTCGTGCAAATCTTCCCCGGTTGGTTTGTCCAACAGATAAAACTGAACGAAAAGTTTTTTGCCCTCGATAACAGTCTGCGTAAATTATGCAAATTATGCAAATTATAAAAATTATAAAAATTATAAAAATTATTTAAATGTCAAGTAAAATTAAATTAAAAACACATGTACTCGAATTTGCGCAATTCGAAGAAAAGAAACTTCGGCAACTGCCGCGATGGCAATTTTAAGTCGCCACAAAAAGTCGACTTTGGGCTTGGCAATCAAACGTGAGTCGTTTTCAACTTAAAGAAAAGAAAAGAAAAGAAATAAATAAATAAATAAATAAGTACGTTTTAGACGACGATCTTTCTATCATACCTTTGAGTTGAAACTGCAAATGCTGTTTCTCGGCAGACGAGAAGCATTCGGTGACATCAAACTGGTCCGAATTTCGGTGAAACCGGAATCCGTAAATGTGGTACTCGATAACAGAATTCATCCCGTACGCTGAAACTTCGTTCTAGAACGCACAACGACAACAACGTCATTAACGCGACATTCTGCCGTTAACTTACCGCTACGCTGAGCACGCGAATTCGTAAATACGACGGAATCGGTCGACCGTCCGGGGCCGAGGTAAAATGCCAATCCCATAACGAATTGGTCGAATATTGCGAGTTCGGCCAATCTTTTCTGACACGCTGCCAAACGTCAGTCATTTCATTTCGTACATATTTCTTGAATCGAAATATTTAAATGTACACGTATAAATAAATAAATAAATAAATAAATAATAAATAAATACCTTTCCTACGTATTTCCAATTTGAAATATCATCGCCGCCGAACATCGCTGCGGGACTTCCAAACTGAATTATCGGTAATTCTTGCGCTCCGATTTCGGCAAACACACCCGTTAACAGTTTACGCACTTCGCATTTTCCTCCACTTTGTACGTAAACCAAATCTTAAATAAAATAAATTAAAAATTAAAAATTAAAAATTAAAATAAATAAACTATTCGACGATCATCACCTCGATTCCAATCGGCGATGCTCGTAACCAGCACCTCGTCGTTTTTAGTGTACGAGATTCGACCCAATCCGTCGGAAAAATCAAACCAAGTCTGAAATTGTTAGTGAATTTATAACGCGCCGTACACCATCGCGTTAGCATTGGTTAACATTACGTGGGTGGTCATGATTTTGCGTCGTTCGTTAAAAACAGCTTCGGTCTGAAACTCCCAGACGCCGGCCGTTTGCACTTTCGGAAATGGCAGTTGCGACACGCCGGACTTCACGTCGCAAACGACCCCTTCTGGAATCTTAATGGGGAACAAAAATTGAAGAAAAAAAATCACCACGTTTCAAATAAATCAATTACCTCGAAAGCAGACTGATCCAAGTCGTCCGAAATGTACATCACATTGACTGATTTACGCTCGACCGCCGTATCGTTCCCCTCTTTTCTTCGCTGCACTTCGTAGCCGAGAAATACCGGTCTTGCCGAACCCGGAACGTTCCAGTTTATAACTACGGTATTAAATTTCAATTAAATTATATTGAAATATATTTTAAAAATTCTCACCGGACCAATACACGAACGCATTGTTGACGCCGTCCGTCGTGTTATGACAGAAAGCCCACTTTTCGCAGTCGATCGCACCAGCACCGGGCTGCGCGAACCGGTCTTCGCCTCGGCAACTGTCCGTTCCGAAATATCCTCCGAACACCGTCGGTTTGATGCCGAACAGCGCCTCGGACTCAAACATCTTGCCTTTCTCCACGTCCAAATCAAAAAGAGGAAACAGAACGCGCATTTCTTGCCAATAGTCGTCATTTTCGAGCGAACTCACCGAACATTCGTCTACCGCGATACGAAGAAATATTTTGTTGCGTATTTCCAATTGCGCACGCTCACGAGCACCTACCGTTGGCTTCCGTGTACTGTATGACCCGCCGTTGCTCGTAGTCGAGTACAATTCGGCGAGTGTTTTCGCTCAACGTGTACGACACCGCGACGCGTCCCTCGTGCCGTCGATCGTAATTGAGCGTCACGTAAACCGGATTGCTGTCGAGGTCGGCGAAGTTGACCAGCTCCAATTCGGCTCGAAAAACCGACGGCAACAGTGGCGTCTGTCGTGCATCGACTACACGAAACGGAACGGAACCGAACCGAATATGGAACATACGCGTACATACATCAATGTCAGTCCGCCGTCAACGCTTTCCCGCGCGCTACTTACCCGCTTCTCCATTTTCGCACGGCAAAGAAGGTTGGGGCTCTTGAGCATTGCAATCGCGAAGAAACGTAACACAAAATGCAATACAAAAATAACAATAATAACAAGAATTCATTTAAAAAAATTAAATACTGCGACCCGAAAAAATCAAAACACGCAGATAAGAAAAATGAAACACACCCACCTTAATCAGCTACGAGTAAAACGCATGCGTCCAAGATAATACTGCGGGTGTTTGCTGCAGTACACATTCCATTCCACCGTCTTCAAAATGACGACATAAATCCATTTATTTTTATTTTTATTATATACGAAAATATTTTACAAAAGTTATATATTTGGTGCACGAAATTAAAAACGAGTACAATTGAGTATTTTGATTCTGCGATGGCCCAGCCAAATATTACACATTTCAGACCAATCCGTAGGTGTATTTACATCAGGTAACCGTTACGACGTCGTTGGTGGTGACGGCCGCTACCGTCGTTTCGGCGACGGAGATCGTATTGGATTCTTGCGCCTCTTCCGCGGGCTCGCTGACCACGGTCGACGTTTGCATTGTCTTTTTCATCAGGCTGTGTCTCGTCGGGAATAACTGAGCTCTGGACCGCGGCGTCGCGAAGATCCTTTCGGTGGAACTCGGCGCGTAATCCTCCGCCGGTGCGGCCGCGGTTGTCGTGGTCTTGCGAGAACGGGACTTGGATCGGGATCGGGACCGCGACCGCGAGCGACTCTTTCCTCGATTCTTCGCGGTGCTGATGCTGGTGCTGGTGCTGGTGCTGATGCTCGCCGTCGCAGTCTCCGCCTCCACGTCCGCGTCGGAAACAGCCGTCATCGTCGACGTGGAAACTCGATGTTTGCGACCGCTTTTCCCTCTTCGTTTCGAAGTGCGCAATTTCGGCGTGCTCTTGGTCGTCACATCTCCCCGCGTGGGGATGATCGTGTCTTCCGGCAGAACTCCGGCGACCGGAAGTTCGTCCAACGACACCGGCCCGGGGAAATCCCTCGTGACCGCCGGGCCGAAGTAGAACGGGTCGAAATTGACGGGCGTGGAACTGGCCACCTGCTGGATCTTGGGAGCGATCGAGAACGGGGAAGTGCGCACTTCCGGCTCCGCGAACAAGGGGTCGCCAGTAAAATGCTCCACTTCCAAATTACCGTCCAAAAACTTGGCGATTTTCCTCGGCATCGGTCGCTCGGTTTCGCCGTCAGATGGCGACACCGACCAGACTTCCGTCACAGTCGCCGGTTCTTCCGTCGTGGTCGTGATCGGGGTCAGGGTCGTCGTGGGGGTCGTCGTGGTGACTGTGGTTTTGGTTTTGGTTTTGGTGGGTTTGACCCTCGGTCGTTTCGTAGACCGATGCCGGAAGCGGGTGGTCGAAGGAGTGAGTTTGGTCTTGGACTTGCGCGTCGGTTTCCTCGTGGTGGTCGTGGTGGTCCTTCGGGTGCTCGTTTTTCTTCTCGTGGTTGGTGGGTCCGTGACCGTAGTGGTTTCCAAATCGAGATCCCTGCTCTGTTCGTCGAAGAACGGATCGAATTCGCCTTTCATCCCCGATAGAGTGGTCGCGGGAATGTCGACCTCGACCTCGACCTCGTCCTCGTCGATGTGCTGCGGTCTGAAAGTGGCGCGGCCCCTGTTCCTCACCGTAGCGATGGGTCTGCGGGTGGTCGGTCTGTCCTCCTGCTCGTCGACCGCGAGTCCAAACCCACCGATCGATCCCACGTCCGACTGGTCCGTCGTGCGAACGGCCTCGACGTGATTGGCCGCAGTCGGGGCTCGCGTGGGAAACGGTTTGCGAGTGCGCTGCTTCCGCGTGGGTTTCGTTCTCGTTCTCGCGCTCGTTCTCGCGCTCGTTCTCGTGCTCGTTCTCGTCCGCGGTGGTGCAGTTGTGATGACGATGGTGCTCGGAATTACTTCGGTTGTTGTCGTTATGGTCGTCGACTGCGCTTCTCTCGTGGTCGACTGCGTTTCTCTCGCTGTCGTCTGGACGGTCACGGCGTGGTTGTCGACCAACCTAGGATGGCCGAAAAAGTCGTCCAAATTTCCCTTGAAAAAACCTTCGTGCGACTGCGGCGCCTCGTTCTCGAATTCGAATCGCGTGCGAGGGATTCCGCCGACGGCAAACGCGTCTTCGCCTCTCTGCGCAAGGGGGCGATCGCGAGGGATTCCGCCGACGGCAAACGCATCTTCGCCCCTCAGCGGAACGGGGCGATCGCGAGGGATTCCGCCGACGGCAAACGCGTCTTCGCCCCTCAGCGGAACGGGGCGGTCGCGAGGCGGGTGTCGACTGAAAAATCCGTCCAACCCGTGATCGGCCTCGCCCTCTCCGCCGGACGGGCGTTGAGGCGGCCGCGGTCTCGCTTCCGCTTCCGCTTCCGTTTCCGCTTCCGCTTCGGGTTTCGGTCTCAATCGATTTTCGCGCTCGCGTTGCGGAATATTTCTTCCTCGATGCGGTATCTGGTTCGAGTCGGCGTTTTCGCCACACGGAACGCGGTACCACCAGTTGCAGAACTGCGAATCGTCGTCGAAAAGAGTTCCGTTCGGACACAGGAAGTTGTCCACTTGTCCGTCGTCTCTGCAAACTCGCACCACCTTCGAAATAAAAACAAGGTCAGCAAAAACATTAAAACGCGTCGCTCCGAAGCGGAAGAGGAGGAAACGACACTGCGTTCGTGTCGACGACCCATAAATGGATCGCACGACACGGCATGCAAATAATTCGAGACTAAAGAAAGTGATTTGCATGAAAAGAATGCGTTTGTGCACGTGCGCTCATTCGTAGCACAAATCGCGCTCTTTTGTCCGAATTTCTGCATCGCCAACTCGACTGCATAATGAACGAACTTTACCTGACATTGCGTTTCCACGTCAGCCACAAAATTTGACACCATTTCTTTGGTACATGCAAATCGCGTTCTCGGGGCGTCTGCAAAAAGAGGATAGTCCCTGCCGGCCTCGCCCGGAATAAAGATAGAAACGTCATCGCCGTGCAGGGAATCCAGTACCGACGGCAGAATGTGCGTTTCCGCTTGCGGCGGCGCGGTCGAGGGACTGGGTCGCCTCTGCGGCGGCGAAGACGTCGGTCTCGGTCTCGGTCTCGGTCTCGGTCTCGGTCTCGTGGGGCGCGTTTCTGATTGCTCCAAGTGCCTCGGCGGCGACTTGGGAGGTCTGGTCGTGGTAGGGCGCATCGGCGAAGGTCTGAATTGCTGCGAGTCGGCCTGTTCGAAGTGCGGCCGCTCGAACGAGGGAAGCGTGGGTCGCGCCTGCGAATCCGTTTGTTCGAAATGTCTCGGCGGTTCCTCGAACTCGTGAACGGGAGAAGTCGGTCTGGTAGTCGTAGGGCGCGTCTGCGCCTGTGTCTGCGTCTGCAGAGGCGAAGGTCTGAATTGTTCGAAGTGTCGCGGCGGGACCTCGAACTCGGGCCTGGTCGTGGTGGGACGCATCTGGGGCGGCGAGGGCCTGAATTGGCGCAAATCGACGTGTCCGAAATGTCTGGGCGGCACCTCGAACGCGGACGAGGCGGGTCTGGCCGTGGACGGACGAGTCTGCATCGGCGTCTGCTGGGGCGGGGGCCGGAACTGTTCGAAATGTCTCTGCGGCAACTCGAACGTGGTCGGAGCGGGAGCAGGAGAAGGAGAAGGAGCGGTCGTGGTGGGGCGCATTCGGGGAGGCGACTGGCGGAGATTGGTCTGTTGGAAGTGTCTG
This sequence comes from Strigamia crassipes, assembly GCA_034683725.1. Classification (NCBI taxonomy): domain Eukaryota; kingdom Metazoa; phylum Arthropoda; class Chilopoda; order Geophilomorpha; family Linotaeniidae; genus Strigamia; species Strigamia crassipes. The sequence continues at coordinate 46,716 of JAQFXT010000216.1, forward strand.
GACGGCAACTCGAACATGGGCGGGAACGGCAGCCCGTCGTCGATGAAAAACGTCGGGGGATTGAAGGACGGTCGCTCGGGAGTGGCCGCCGCCGTGCGGATGTCGAAGGGTCGTTGTTGTTGTCGACTCGGGTCGGGCCGATGGACGATCCGGCCCATTTGTTCCGATCGGGGCGGAGTGGTGACTCGGGTCAAACTCGACCTCATTTCCTGCTCGAAATGCGGCGGTCTGGCCATTTGTCGGGTCATTTGTCGGGTCATTTGTCGCGGCGGCAGTTTCTCTTCGCCGCTACCCGTCGCTTCGGACTCGATGCCCCTGAAGTGCTGTCGCGCTCTTTCGCTACCCCCCACGAAAAACATGGTGGGCGACGCCGCTTGCTGCACGAACGACGGCACCAGCATCATTTGTCTCCGCGAACCTTCGTCTCGACTCGGTCGAGGCGCCGGAAACAAATCCTTAATGCAAACATTTAATTACGTCCTTTGCTTTTTATTTTCTCTTAATTTAATTTACCATTGTTTCCGTCTTGTGATTTCCCATCAACGTCAACAACACCAAAAACACACCTGTTTGGGAATGAAAAGAAAAAATATTTATGTCGCGGCTAAATCAACAGTTGATTGAACCCAAACTAGGTCTAGGTTAAACGCGTCGTAAAGCAATGATTTATAACCCGAAAAGAAAGAACGAACGAATGAATAAAAAAAAGAAAAAAAGAAAGAAAGAAAGAAATCAGGAGAGAGCAGAGAGGAGAGAGGAGAGAGAGAGACGGAATTAAACTTACCCCAAAGCTTCGTCCGAGCCATTTGCGGGTCTGTCGACTCTGAAATAGAAAAACAAAAACAAAAGAGAAAAGAGATGAGCTTGAGTGATAATCTCCTAATCTCCTTCTCGTTTTGTTCGTTTGTTCGTTTTAAACAAATTCCACAACGGTTCTTACGAAGGTCAACAACATTGCGAACAATTATTCTTGTTATTATTATTATTATTATTCCACACATCAAATTCACGTTAAATTACCGCAATTTCAACAATCAACTGACCAAGGTTTGTAGGTCATCGAAGAAAATTCCGCAAACGACAAACTTAATGATATGCCTCGCGCGCCACACGAAATTTCATCGTTATCTGTTCGGGCGGGGTACGAGGACGAGGACGAGGGCGAGGTCAAGTATTCGAGGCGGGCGATAATGAACTTGAATCGAAATGGGACACACCCTGCAGCTACCCCACGAAAATTGTGCGGAAAAAAGCTTTTCCCAAATTTTTCAATAAATATAAACATTAAACATTAAACATTAACAAAATGTAAATAATTGCGGAAAGCCGAAAACTCACTCACCGAACACCGTCGCGATTGATAGTCGCGATTGATTGTGGCGGATGAGCCCAACTCGGGAGACGGTTTGGAGACGGACTAAAATGCCAATGTGTGCGAGATGGAGCTGTCTTCTGCTGCTTCTGCTGCCCTACCTATCTGGCTTACTTAGAGTAAGCAAAGTAGGTTAGCGTTCTACTAAACCGGTCGGCAGAGTGCGTGGTCGAGCGCGAGCACAAGTGAAATTGGGGCCGGGTTCCTTCGGGCGACGGCGTCTTTTCAAGGACGTTGGTCCGAATTCATTTCCGGGTGCAATTCTTCCTGCTCAAAAAGTTATTCTAATCGATTCATTTTCACCGACACAAAACGAAACAATTGACAAGAAAAACGAAACAAAACTACTCATCAACACTTTCGAAATGATTAAAACTTTTCATTTCAGCTTCAAGAACTTTTAATTTTCTTGCTAATTACAATTATTTATTGCATCGTTTCATTATCCGTAAGACCTGAATCGACCTCCGAAGTACGGTGGTCTGGGAAACGGAGACTGTCTGTTCGGTTGCTGGTGGTAACCTCCCATTATCTAAACAACAAAAACAAATTCAACTGAATAAGCAATTATCATCGTTCTTCCAGCTTACGGGCGCAATTAAAAATCCTCCAAAATTTACATTCGTACACGAACCTATTGTCTGAAGAAATTTAATTTAATTTAAAAAAACAAAAACAAAAAAAATTAGAAATAAAAATTTAAAATTTTTTTTTTTATCTCGTCTCACCGCCGGATAAACGGTCTGTCGCGCGGTTAATTGAACGATTCCAGATTGGGATCCCATCGAATTCAATTGAGCAACGAACGAGAAAATAACTTCATTATCCCTCTGCAACGCCACCTGACAAGCCGAATTCGAAGCTGTTTGAGCGGACAAAGTGAAAAAGTAAATCCCGGGAACCGTAGTCGTGAAAAGACCCGTGCTAGCAGACACGTACGCGTTCGAATTCAGCGTCTAAAACGATTAAATTACATCGGAACGGAGGAGCATGTTAAATAAAATAAGCTACTCGCCTGGGACGTGAACGGCACTCCCCGACTCGCCTGCGTGCCGACCGAATTGGAATTGCCATTCGTCAGCATGAAAGCGACGGTGTTCGCATTCGCGTTCGCGTTCGCGTTGGGATTTTGAGGAAAATAATTTTGATTCGGGTTAAACGATTGTTGATTCGGATTAAACGCTTGTTGATTCGGATAAAACGATTGCTGATTCGGAAAACCGGGCTGCTGATTCGTATTAAACGGCTGCTGGTTCGGAGTAAATCCAGTACTCGGATATTGTCCGGGAACCGACGGAAAACTCGGAAATTGCGACAAAGCAAAGCTAGGCAGCGAGCAAAACGCTACCGCTTGAAACAAGAAAAATGACGTAAAAAACATTACGATTCCTACAAAAAAAAAAAATGAAAAAATGAAAAATGGATATCATAATGGATATCAACGTGAAAGCACAAGTACGTACCGGTGATATCTGCGTTTGAGTAAATGTGATGTACTTAGCGTATTGCGTTCGACTAAGTCGTTTTTTTTTATGGCAGGATGTCAAGGGCGTGAATTACACTACGCAAGGTGAAATTTCCATCCTATTCAAACAGGCGTGGTATTATAATCATCATAAAGATTTTCTTCCGAAGGTTAAAATTAATGACGAGTAAATCACAGCTCGGTTTCCTGAAGCTTTAACCCATTTCACTTCACTTCTCCTTCGTCGTAATTCACTCGCCAGCACTCGAAATGAAAAGTGTCAAATTCCACTCGACCGTCACTAATGATGGAACTACTTGAAAAAATAAAATAAAAAATAATCTTCTTTACTTATAATTCTTTAAAAGAAAACATAAAGGTACTTACATTAACAAGTAAGTGGCAAAAAATAATATTCTTCATTCTCCGAATGGCAATGCCATTGTTACGAAAGAAAATACTCATTTTTTTGTTATTGATAATTTGACATCCGACGTAAAACGTTTAGATTAAGTGCGCTGCGGTGTAGCGTGTCATTTGAAAACGGCGGTCAATACGGTATATTTTCGTCCTTGTCCAATTTAACACGCTCTTTTAAGCTTAAATGACCCACTACGCCGAACCCCGTAGGGCAGGGGAAATTAAGGGGAAGTGAGCAAATCTTTTGTTAAAGTCGTAAACCGTTAATCACTTAAAGTTGCCCCGTTGGCATCACGTGGTTCATTCATGTTCCAACGATCGAGACAAACCTGTAATCATCTTTTCAAACGCTTTTCCTGTCCTGTCTAAATCTGTATTGATCATTTTTAAACAAGTTTACGAGCTACAAAACAAAAACAAAAACAGATTTGCTCGACACAAATTTCGTGCTTGTTATTTAGGACAGTGAAGTAACCAGTGGCGTAGCAAAGGTGAGGCGGAGAAGGCACTTCACCTAGATTTTTCAAAAATTTTTCAAAAATTTTTTAAAATTAGCCAAATTTTACAGTCAAACGCAAAATTTTGCAGAAAAACTCCAAAATTTTTCAAAAATCTGTACAATTATTGCCAATTTTTACAAAATTTTGAGGGTTTTTACAAAATTTTGTGGGTTTTTACAAAATTTTGTGGGTTTTTACAAGATTTTGTGGGTAATGCCAACAGCCGACCCCTTTTCTTATTACATTATCTAACTTTGAATCGATTACTTCTATTCTATTGATTCTATTCTACTGACATAATACGATTTTGCATTATTGAAACAAACGAGTGCGCCTGACAGCAGCACGTTTTCGGGTGGACCATGACGGATATCCGCCGTATTGGTACGTGAAGGGAAAGCGTTGAACGTGCTGAATCTGCTGATTGTAGACGGGATAGTGTCCCGCAACTTTCTTTTTGTTCCACTTATTTTTCCATCGGACCGCGATCATGTCCCAAACGAGTTGCACGAGTTCGAGCAACGACAATACGCACAAGCCGAGCCACAGACTGATGTTGCCGCCCAAAAACCCCAAAAATTGCGTCAACTAAAGCCCAAAAAAAAAAACAATTTCAAATGCCATAATTAATATAAACAAGTCAACTCACGTCGCAGTCCAATGTTTCTTCGTGGCGGCTGCAAATGTTGCTCAGAAACTGAACGCTCACTCTCATGTAGCTCCTGCGAGCAAAATTCAATCTTTAATAAATAACGCAAACGCAATTGATAACGTGACGTTTACTCACGCGTTTACACGCTCTTCATTCGATTTGCCGAGCGTCTTTCTGCAGCGTCTCTAATTTAATCGATCGCGTGCGAAACAACTATTGAACACATATTTTACGTATATTTTTCAAACTGTACCTCTTTCTTTCGTTCTTCGAGATTTGTCGTATCGAGCGACGTGTCGTACATAAAATAACTGAAAATAACGATCAATTCATTCGAGTTTTTGACACGTAAAAATCGACAACCCCAACCTGCAAGGAAATGGGCACTTGCATTCTTTCATTCCAATTTGGAGATTCTCGGTCAAACGACAAGCGGCTAAAGGCGAACAAAAGTTCAACTCGATTCGACACGATTCGACTCGTACAACTCACTTATCGGGGGAATTCGCAGCTCGAGCGCGTCTTCGTACGACCTGTTGCGCAGCATGGTGAACGTGGCGTCGAACAAGTTGCAAGGACCGTACAATTGTTTTTGGAAACAGGTTTTCATGCACGCCTACTCAAACAAGTTCCATTAGTCTATTATAAATGCTAACTCGCGGTTAAGTTAAGTTTACATCGAGCGAATATCTGTACGGAGTCTCGTCGGTGTAGTAAAAATTCTGTCGTCGATATTTGTCTCCCGACGGTCCATCGACCACGCAACTCGCAATTTCCGTTCTCGCTTTCAACATGAATTCTCGCTTCACCTAAACAAATGTCACTAGTTGCGTACTCAAGACATCCGTTTTTAAAAAAAAGTTTTTACCAATCGTAAGGCCAGGTTAACGTTTTGCCCGCCGTAGACGTCGTAAGATTGCGGCGAGTCCATCAGCGGCGTCGTGCCGGGCGAGTGAATCCGAACGGTAATGAAAGGCACTCTGCCGGTCATTTGCACGTTGGTCCCAACGCGCTTAAAGTCAAGAATCAACTCTAAATCAATCGTTAAAAAAATGTGAAATTAACTGCCAAATAAATAAATAAATAAACGAATCAATAAATTATGGTAATGGTGAATATACTCGAATCGATGTCCTTCCTCAATCCTATGCCGCCGCCGCCGCCGCCGCCGCCGGGCACAATCGCCGGATTGAACGTGAAGCAATTTCCGTCGTAAGGACTATTGAATTCGTAAAACAGCCTTTTATCTCTGAAAAAAGATTAGAAAAAATAAAAAGCCATCTTTGACGATCGACAATCGAACTGCTCTTACGAAAAGTCGCACGGTTCGTAACTGAAAGTGCATCTTTTAAGCCATTGGTCTCTGGAGAGAGCCCGCAGCCGTCTTTCTTCATCCGTCAAATTTCTGCGCACGTATTCCGCTAATTTGCGCTTGGCGAGTTTAATCTGCTGATCCTGCCCTCGACCGACAAAAAAATCATTCGAAATAGACTGAGAAAGCAAAAAAACATACGAGCTGTATTACCACGAAGGTTTTGTTCTTCTGCTGCTCGCAATTCATGGAACTTAGATTGACATGGCCGTGCTCAATGTGACTGATGTCGCGTGGCGATTGCAGAACGACGTTGCTGCAAACCGTGATGGACGGCCACGGCAACAACTGCACGCCCTCGACCGACACTCGCTCGTGACTGCTCTGCCTGAAATAAAAATAAACGCAAGAAAAATAGAAATAGAAATAGAAATAAAAATGAATAAACAAAAACGGTTACTCGATGTAGGTTTCTGCAGACTGCAACGACTGATAGATGCTCAGAACCATGCACGCGATGTAAGCCAACAGCCAGGCGATGCTTTTCTTCTTGAGAATGTACGGGATTCCAATCAACGTCGTGTTCTTGACGAACTGACCGAACACTTGGCCCGCGGTCTCGGGGGGGTCCGATTGCTCGCCGACTGGACCGCAGCAATCGCGGACGCCTGATGGACGCGATTCAATTCGATTAGCTCACTTTTTTTTTTAAAATCATACGCGTACCACGTATTACTTTTTTCCACTTTTCTCGCCTTCTTCCTTGCCGTCGCCGCGTGTCTTTTGACCGTTAGATATGGTTTCATCTCTACAATTAACTCGTACGACAACAACTCGCCGACGAGGCCAATCAGTTGGCTTAGAAACAACAAAACACATCGATTCATTCGTGTGGATGCACCTGCAATTTTCTTAATAAATGCTTTCTCTTTCTCTCGCTCTTCCTGTCTTTGTCAGTTTCCTGTTTTCTTAATCGAAATCATTTGTGGACGTAAAATCAATTTTGTACTCTCTTTTATTTTTCCTACGAGCTACGAACAAACCAAAAACAGAAAACGAGTGAAAGTTGCACTTTTACAAAAAGGCAATCTTATTCAATTAATCAGCTTTCTTCAACTTTCTTAACGAATCGGTCTTAACGAGTAGCCGTGGTAGGGGTACGAAGTGGGCACGTAATGAGCGCGCTTGTCGTAGACGAGGCCGAGAGAGTGATGCTGATGCTGATGCGCCACTTTCTTCTTTTTCCCCCGATTTTGCCACATAACGCAGATAATGTCCCACGCGAGTACCACCACTTCGAGCAACGACAGCACGCACAAGCCGAGCCACAGACTCACGTTGCCGCCCAAAAATCCCAAAAACTGCGTCAGCTGAAACGCAAACAAACATTCATTTCAGACACCGAATCAAATGGGATTCGTATTAAAAAGCAACGTTACATCGTAGTCCAAAACTTCGACTTTGTAATCGAAAATGTTGGTCTGAAACTGAACGCCGACTTTCATCGAACTCCTGCGAACGACACGAAATTCAGTACGATTGAACGGCGTGCGAGGCCACAATCTACTTACAATTGTTTCGTCACATCAGCATTTGCCTTCGCCGAGCTGCAGCCCGCCTAGAACGATAAATGAGTCACGAACGAGCGTCCGGAAAAAATAATAATAAATTAAATAAATAAATAAATAAATAAATAAATAAATAAATAAATAAATAAATAAAAATATAAAAAAATCCGAATGCATTGCGGAAAAGCCGAACAAAAACTGTTGGATCGATGATTCAGATTTTTCATATTTCTTATTTAAGCGTCTAGTTTACAATGTTAGCTTTCGCTTCGAGACCCGTCGTGTCCAGGGAGCTGAGGTATTGATAATACCTGCAAATCGATTCGATTCGTTTTTTTTTCGTTACAATTTCTCAACCGTCGAAGCTCGTTTCGTACGTACTTGCACGCGAACGGACATTCGCATTCCTTCGTGCCGATTTCCAAATCTTCCGTCAGATTACAAGTGGCTGCGTCGAAAACAAAAACACATTTATATCTAACCGTCGACTCGCCCGAGTTCTACAACCGACCGATGGGAGGAAGCTGCAGCTCGAACGTCTCTTCGTAAGTCTTGTTTCGCAAAATGTTGAACGTCGCGTCCAAAATATTGCACGGAGTAAAAACTTCAGTTTGAAAGCAACTCTTCATGCAAGCCTGCACGATTCCACGAGTTAATTTCACATTTAACATCATTTACCAATACATTTACTTCGAGCGAATATCTGTACGGGGTGTTAGCGCTGTGGTAGAGACTTTTCACGCGATATCTCTCCGCCGACGGTCCGTCGACCACGCAAGTCGGAACCAGCGTTCTCGCTTTTAGCATGAAATCGTTCTTGATCTAAAACAACGAGGTTTTCGGATAAACGCTTTTGTACGAGTCGCGCAAACTATAAAAGCCTCGAAGAGGTTCAAAATAGGCCTCGGCCCCCGTATCGATTGATTTGCACGAATAAAATATTTTTAAACAAAAGACAACTTTGATATCGCAATTTACCAATCGCAAGCCTAGGTTAACATACTGGCCGTCGTAAACGTCGACGGTCTCCGGTAAATCCATCACAGGCGCCGTGCCGGGAGAATGGACCAACACGCTGACGATCGGCTTAATCCCCGTAAGTTGATATCCGATTCCGAAACGACTAAACTTAAGTATCAACTCTGAAAACGACGAGCGTGAATTCGGAGTAAAAGACAACGATCCACAATTCCACTCACTCGAGTCGATGTCCTTCGAAATTCCGCTGTCGGCCGCCATCGCCGGATTGAACGTGAAGCAGTTGCCGTAGAAGGGATTGTTGAATTCGTAGAACTGTTCCTTGTCGCTATAAATACATCAAAAATTAAAAATTAAAAATTGAATTAAAATTAAAATTAAAATTAAAATTAAAATTAAAATTAAAATTAAAAAAATTCCCATTTGTGAACCCTCACGTGAAGTTGCACGGATCGTAATTAAAGGTGCACTCTTTGAGCCAGTCGTCTCTGCTCAACGATTCGTTCCATCTTTCTTCCTCCGTCAAATTCCTGCGCACGTATTCCGCTACTTTACGCACGTTGCTCTGCCGCACCGCGTCCTGCAATCGATCGATTAAAAACAAACGAAAACGGCAACGATAAGTGAAAACGGTAACGAAAAAATAACGAAAGCGATAAGTGAAAACGGTAACGAAAACGATAAGAAAAAACGGTAACGAAAACGGTAACGAAAACTCCCACCACGTAAGTTTCGTTGGTAAGCAGATCGCAGCCGAGATTGCTGATGTTGACGTAACCGGGCACGCTCCCCTCGTTGAGCCGCTGCAAACGCAGAACCACATTGTTGCATACGGTGATGGACGGCCACGGCAACGACTGCGTGCTCTCCACCGACACGCTCTGGTGACTCACTTGGCTGAAACGCAATTTCAATACGTACGAGTACGATCAATAAATAGAAACGAGAAACGAAAAACGAACGAGTTACTCGATGTAGGTTTTGGCGGATTGCAACGACTGATAGATGCTCAAACTCATGCAAGCGAGGTAGGCGAATAGCCAACAGACGCTCCTCTTTCGAAGGATCGTGGGAATTCCGATCAACGTCGTGTTGTTGACAAATTCATTAAACACTTTGCCCACCGTCTGCGGACGGGACTGTTTCGCTCCCAACGGACTGCAGCATTCGTCAACTCCTAAACCGAAATAAACCAGCCGATTAAATCGCGCGCAGTTTTACCTTTACCTTTACCTTTATCTTTACCTTTGTGCATCTTCTCCATTTTCACCTCGAGCGTGCTTTTCGGTTTCTTTCGCGCCATCGGCCGGCTTATTGTGTCCAACAACTGGACTGTTGAGATGTAGGTAAACATTCTGACCGATAAAAATCGACCGCCTGTTTACCGCATAAAGGCACTTCCGGTCGTGGTAGTTTTTATTATTGCATTAATTGATATTGATCGCTCGTACAGATTTGTTTGGCACGAATGACACAAATTCTCACTTAGAGAATTCGACAAACAACATTGTCGTTCAACAAGATCGTTCACGATCGATTCCTAGAGAAAAAGGAGAAGAAAAACATCAGAATTTGTTGAATTACATCGATCGAATAAATTCTTGCACTTGCGTTGTGGATAAAGAAAAATGACAATATTTTTTCAACTTTTGTTTATTGTTAGTCAGATTAGAACGAAAAGAAGAAAATTAGTAGTTTTATGAAGAAGAAAAACGCTAAAAGTGACCGATAATATCGAATACACAACGTAAAGTTATAGGAATCAAGCGACGGACTTGACGGCGCTTTTGCGATTCGCAAAAGTCGAAGGAACGTGACGAGCCAGATCTTTATACGCGGGGCAGTGACGCGGAACTTTGTTCTTACTCAACGAGTTTCTCCAGCCGACAACGATCGAATTGTACACGAGTTCCACCACTTCGATCAGCGACAGCACGCACAAGCCGAGCCACAGACTGATGTTGCCGCCCAAAAACCCGAGAAACTGCGTCAACTGAAACCACAACGACACCGCGATTAGCTCCAAAACAAAACCAAAACAAAACCAAAACAAAACCAAAACAAAACCAAAACAAAACC
>JAQFXT010000217.1:0-57046 GCA_034683725.1 Strigamia crassipes
GGTTTAAAAAAAAAAAAAAAAAAAAAAAAAAAGAAACTCGTAAAAGCGTTCCTCGACAATAGTCCATTAATCGATCATTTTGTTTTGTCTTAAGGTATAATCGTTTTTCTCGCCTCCGTTCATGCCAAGCTCACCTTATTCAAATTGCATGGATTACACGAAATCTGTCAGCCATATATTAATTTTTCCGCCTTACACAGCCCGTCAATAAATAATTGCAGCTCAGGTGCTCATTTTGCTAACTGTTTTTGCCAAATTTTAAAACTTGCCCATTTTTCCACTTTCTGGCAGCAGCATCATCATTGTCCCTCGTGCCTTTACTCTACTCAAATTTATTCAATCTATTTACTATTCAGTGCGTGCTCTTTTCTTTTCTTTCCAAAAGGGAGCTATTTTTGATGTGGAATTTCCTACAATAGAGTGAGTTTTTTTTTCCTTCTTTTTTTTAACTACTAACTTTTTTTTCTTTCTCCCTTATTGCACACGCAGCTGTTCAAACAGGAACTTACAACTACACTTCAAGACAAAACAATTTGCAATTTCTTCACTACTCCCCGAACGAAATTTCTTTGGTTTCATAATTTAAACTAGAACAAAAAAAATAATAATAATAATAATAATTTTTTTTTTAAAGTTAATCTCCTCTAAAATTGTTTGCGTTCCATCATCTTTAAAATTAATTAAGCATTTTCCTCGTATCTCGTCTGGATCAGCAGTTGACAGTAATGTTATCTCGAAACATTATCATTTAATTAATTATTTTCTTATTAAAGCAAAAAGTGATCAAAAACACAACAAACTGAAATGTATTTTAGTTGAAGGCACACTGACCATGAACAGTTATTTTAAGACAGTTACCAGTGGCAACAGCTCATTCATCTCTGAAGACTTAAGAGGAGTAAGTTATCGAGCGAGCATTAATGAACAACGATAAAAATAGAATTATTTTAAGACCTATTCATGTTGTCAACAACTTTTTATCACCTACTCCCTCCCTACACTAGTGTTTTATTAAGAGATAACATTTAACAACTCTTCGCATCGTTTAATTTACGTGTATTTTCTATTATGTTTATTGTTTTAGTATGTGTGACTAAACATTTTTCATTAAATTCCAGACGATAATTCTAAAATTATAATAAATTAAATCCCATACATGTATAAAATATATATAACTTTTCTATGTAATCATGCTTTATCTCTTTTGGTTGTTACGACGAAGCGAAGCGGATTTAGTATCAATCGAAGCTGGTGACGGCGCCATTTTCTCTCTTCAAAGCACGAATGCACGATCAAAGCAAATCGCCGATCGAGTTTTGTGCGAGGTTATGAGCATTAGCATCGATAGTAAAACCACGACCTTTTCGCATGATTATTGGCAGTATCGGACTACAAATTTTGAAAGTCGTGATTGACCTAACTTTCTTATTGTGGACACAACTGATTACGTTTGTTGTAACGCACGAATTTAATACATCCTGGAAACATTTAAAAAACAAATAAAACAGTTTTTGATAAACATGTTTTACTACGTATTTATTATGTGAGTAACTTTTTCTGGAAAGAAAAATTACTCGTCAATAATAATCAGGCCATCTGGGGCCTCTGCTTTGCCCATTGTGCCCATAGGATAAAAGCGAGCAAGTGTGTGTTCACATCAGTTCACAAAAGCAGCAGGTAGAAAGTAGTAAACAGCCAATCACAAACCAAGAAAAAAAAACCAAAATAAAAATAGCAAACAACGTGTGAACTATTTTCTGTAAACAAATGTGTTTACGAAAATTGAACCCACCTTAGAATTTTTCTTAAAATTACTCGATATTATTCATCCTACTACATAATTTACCAAAAAAAAATTATTCAAAAAATTATTATATTTATGCACGTGATTTTAGTCCAAGGTTGCAATTTTGCAACCCAGCGTTAAATTATAAATCCCAGGAAACATGTTAATAAGAAAAAATAAACTCATGCTGGTGAATTACGTGTCGTAAAGTCCCAAAGGTTAAACCAGTCTTTGGAGTATCCAACAGCTGAGAACTTAAATGGCATTTAATTCGCAGGAAATCCCATCCAATTGCAGATTATGTTGCTTCGATCTCGTTCTCTTTCCCTCCTGCTTTTATATTACTCTTCCAAATGCAGTATCAAATATCTTTTCCAATTTACCAATACGAAACTACGATTTCAATTCAATTGTTTCTAATAATAACCACGACTAAAGTCAAGATTAATCGTAGCAAACACACAAAAACCACCTCCCGTTTCTCCAAACATTTCATTTATACACCGAGACACTCCTTTTGATTTATTAACGACATGTTTCGCGAACCCGATGGTACTTTTCATCATCAACTGTATGTGAAGTCTCATTTCTACGTCTATTACAATATTGCCAATCTTTTCTCTCTTTTTTTTCGTTTAAAAAAAAAAAAATTAAAGTTGCATTTCCTACTTTACGCGTAATTCTAAATTCTGACTCAGGAACCTCGAAAACGTGTAGAAATATTATTCGTGTTAATTCCATATCCAAAATTCCCCACCATGAATTATTTGTCATTAAATTCGGATGAAAGAGAAAGTAAAATCTATCTGATAACCGCAATAATCCATGGCTGGCGTAATGTACTGTATTAACATTTCATACAAATTGCTTATATTTTCTGCAAGAAACAAGAATACGTCTGTTTTAATCCATTTTTTTTTTGCTGGTTGTGAAACCACTCGAATTCCCTAGAGAAAATACATAAACAGCACCTATTATAAATTCATGACTTCTTTACGTCTAAACGATGTGCCAATTTCTACAGCAGATGCTCTCTCGCACATTCCCTGTGCCTAAGGTCTGTAGGAGAAGCGGCAGAAATTGGGCAAATAATGCGAAAAACACCCCCCTTTCTACTCGAAGCAAATAGCGCTCCATATTAAAGCTCAGCACTCTCACCTGTCAACTATTTCAAAAATTTTAACTTTGCAGTCCTGATTTCAAATTGGTTCCCCCCAAAAAAAAAACAATCCGTGAGCTCAACGCTGAAACACCTGGCACACCCAATGTAAAATAAATAAATTTAAAAAAAAAAGAATTCTTTTTGAATTTATCAATTCAATTCAATTCTTATTAGCCATTTCGATTTTTTTTTTTTTTTTTTGAAATTATGAATTAGCTTTTTAGGCCTTTAAATCTCTTTAAGGAAGTTGATAAATTTCTAATCAGTGGTTGTGATTAAATTCTTGAGGGAAACGAATCAAGCTTTTCATTATGGTCTCAGAGGCGTGAGTTAATTTTTTAGAAGTTTGGATAATGCACAGCCAAATTAATCAACATGCTACATGTTCATCCAATTGGCAATCTAAAAATAACCATGCCACACACCCAATATATCTCCCATCAAACACTGCCCTTCTTTTACGTACAAACATTTAAAAACTAACACTCATAACACCTTGTGGCATTTAAAAAACAAAAAAAAGCTTTCATATTTCTTGCTTTTTTTCAATTTTTTTTTTTTTTTTCATCCTTCAAAGGTCAATTAAATGTAAATCTAATTTTAACACGAGTTGGACCAAAGCGACAAAAGTCACATTTGAAAAATAAAAAAAAATTAAAAATCTAAAAAACGGACAATTTAAACCAAAATCGATACAAAATTGGCAAAAGTTACTTTTCACGTCATCAAATATTATTTTTTTAATAAAAAATTTTCGTAAAAAAAATAAAGCAAATTATCGATTTTCTTTTGGTTTTTTTTTTTTTTCTTTTTTTTTTTACAGTTGAAAATAGAAAAGGAAAAAAAAAACAAAAAACAGATACTTACTGTTCATAGTTACAGTCGGATGTTAGACCATGCAAAAATGTGAAAGAAAGAGTAATAATTTCTACGAACACTTCCGATTCGACCGATGTTGCATTTAAAAAAAAATAATAATTTTTTCTTTTTCAGCGACAGAAGAAATGAAACGAAACCCGAGTTGTAATAACACGAAATCCGTGGGCCTTTTTAGCAAGTGGGATCCAAAAACTGTTACTCAATAGTCGGAGCATGGTGTGTCTTGTTCAGGATGCTACTTCACTCTGTGTTCATTCTGTCTCACTTTATCCTCCTCCTTGTGTGGTAGCACATGTGTAAATGTGCTTCACTGCATTGTTGTTGCCTCCTCTCTTCTACTGATCTACTCGCGCAGCACCGACTCCGTGCGCTTCACAGAAAATCGAACTTCTGGACTCTACCATTCACTTCGGGTTGATCTATAACTGAACAAGCAAAGAAAACAAGAAATGGATTCCATGTGGAAAAACACATCAACTACCGTATTAATAGACCATTTTAAAACCATATTTAAATATCCATATTGTCTATAAAAAAAAAACAAATTCAAAAACAAAAGCGAGAAACAAAAACAAGATGAAGACCAATGCCAACACAATTAAAATGTTACGAATTTCCCATTTAAGCGTAAATAAACCAAAATAAAGAGCTAACCAAATTAAAAAAAATAAATAAATAAAATTGTATAATCTTTATTATTTATTTATTTAGTAGTTCGCAGCTAATATAAGCAGCATTTACATTTGCATGGTTACCCATTGACAATTTGTTTTGGCAACGAACGTAATTAGTTACCTATTTCACTTATACTGCGAATGCGTATACAAATTGATGCGATTTCTAGGTCAACAAAGCAATGTCATATTCATTACATATATCTCAGATAGGATCGGAATATTAGATAGCGTATACATCTAGTATAACTGGATAATTTATTATAGTGAAACCGTATTGCTCCGTGCATTTACTGGTGGCAAAATAAAATTAATTTCCGAAGAAATTGCTTTCAGCTCGCCATTTTTTTTTCAATTTTATAATGTTTTATGGGCTAGTTTATAGCCGGCTTTGTTGACAAACTGTAAGTGCCAAACATCTTCGTCTACACAAAGTTAAAAATGTTTTCGTTAAGCAGTGTGTTCGATAACAAATTTCACAAGTATTATTCAGTTTTTTTTGCGCGAGTATATGTCTGCGTGATCACCGCTTTCGGAATTTAATTCCGACCAGGTTTGAAAAAAAACCAAAAAAAAAAAAACAATTTTCAGCACGGTTGGTCAATTTGATCTCATCACAGCCACGCAATCAAAAATAGAAACACAGAAATGTGTTGAAAACGTGTTGAAAACGTGTTGAAAACGTGTTCAGTTCTCACGTGTCTCGCTGTATCTTTTCAATATTCATGTTTTATTTAGTTTGTTTACATGCCTGCTAGATACCACTTTATAACTCCGATATTTTACTTATTTAACCCGTTAATTATGTATTCGTTTTACGATTTGTGGTGCCGAGGGTTTGTATAAACTTAGTATTTCATGACAGAACAAATCTCAGCGAGGACGGATTGACAAATACGGGCCGGTCGCGGACATAACTGCTTAGTCAATTTTTGAAATTGATAAATTTACAATAAATGGGTCGATTTTTACAAAAATACCAGGCCCGATATTCCTCCCGCATCTCAGCGTGGGTTGAGAGCGAGAATGAAAAGTTATAAAATGTGCGAATACTTTCGACTTGTCCGCGAGCGAGTTATTTTATTCCCAACAGTTGGCACGCTCGAGCTATGGGAAGCCAGTAGTAACATGTGTTGGTTTGTGCATCACATTTTGAAGAATCCTTGATGCAGACAAAGTTATCCTGATAAGCAAACCTTACTCTTTTTTGGCATCTGTATTTAGCCACCGACCCTGGCAAATAATAAAACTAATAAAATACTCGTCAAATTATACCTAATTTCCGCAACTAGAGTTACGGGCCAGGGCCGGCTTAATATCTTAAGAGGCCCTAAACACTTAAAAGATTTTGGTGCCCTTATACATGTCTTAATTCAAAATTTATAGCAGTTATCAGCATATTGAAAATGCTGTGGTGCCCTCTATTACGGGATACCCTAAGCACGTGCTTATATTGTTTAATGGTTAATCCGGCCCTGGTTATGGGTCCCATTCCTGCGTGTAATCCAGTAAGGTAAGCACGGTGCTGTGCATATCCCTTGAAAATGTTTTCTTCTGGATTTATTAGCGAGAAAGATGTAGGCAATATTCAAAATACTTTAAAATGAAGGTTTTAGATTACATTTTTACTCACTGTTTTTGCTCAGAGACAGGATATACGAATCGTTTAAAATGGCAGTTTTAGTTGCGTTGGATTTTTCTTTGGAATTGCCTGAAAAAACATTATTAAAAAAAATAAAAATAACGTTTTGTTTGTTTCGATTATTATAACCAATTTACGCAAGTTGGAAAATGAAAATTATCATTAAAAGTCACAAAAGAAACCGATTCATTAAAGAGATAATCTGAAATACTGATGATAATAAATTCTACGAGCTATTTTGGGTGAATTGAATCGTGTGTAGTAAAATGTCGAAACTAGAGCGCTGAACTTAAAAGGAAAATAATTAATTTCAGTAGATATTTTTTATTTCTTTAAATTTTCGTTATAATATAAATACACACCGCCGGAACTATACTGCTTACCTGGTTATAGTCGAGAATCGTACCGTGAAAAGACCGTGTGTGTTGTTAATAGACAAAATATACCGATGTAAGCACGAATTTTCATCAAATAAATATATGTTTTTTAATTATAAACCAGTTTCTTCGTTTTCCACGCTTATATTATCGCAAGATTTGAAAATACAGCCTACCTTCATTGAACACAGGTCTTTGAAGATTATCAGTGCCTTCCATTACTTTCGTTACCTAACACTACGCATGTTCAAGGAATCACAGCCTTCTTACATATAGAGAAAGGTAAAAAGAAGCGTTTAAATTTGACCTAAAATTGGAAATCAAATAGTGCCGTAATACTTTTACACATTTTAATTTATATAAGTTTTAGCTATTAAAATTCGTTTAAAATTTGTTTTCAAACTAACAAATGTTGCGATATTGATGTACAATAAACGAGAGACCACGTGCATTGGATTGCATCAGACTTCCATCATATAAATTGCCCGTGGTTGTGATATCTTTTGACACCACATTTTGCACAAACAAAATTCAACAGCGGAGCATATATGACGTCAGACAAGTGATCCACGAACTGTGGCAAGTTCAGAACTGAAATCCCATTCGGACGACCTCGCTTATTCTAAATTCACATGTAATAGGACGAAAAAAACAGATCAAACCAAATTAAATGGGTTGTTCCCACCAAAACAGTACTTTTCACTAAAAGAACTGAAAGCTGGAAATTTATTCCAACGTGAGTTGATCACTCATATTAAATGAAAACAAACCATTGTAGGCAATCGGATCATCTTAGAGAAAAAGGCCCAGTCTATCATTCTCAAGATGTCACATGTACATAATGAAGGAGGAGATGAAGAATCTTTGGAGTTAGATGAAGACTACTATTCCTTTCTCAACGTCCGGCGAGAGGTTTGGGGCTAACGAGACAAATTTAAAAATTTGCTCTTTTCCAACAAATATTCAGACATTTTTTCCCAGCTTTATTTTCATTGAAAATAAATAAAGGAAAATGAAAAAAGTTTCAAGTTTTGACTTAAAAATATTTCGAATTCATATTAGGCCACTGGGGATGAAATCAACAATGCTTACCGACGTCAGAGTCGACTCTATCATCCGGATAAACATTCTGACCCGATTAAAAAGAAGCAAGCCGAAAATTTATTTAGTAAAACCAAGAGGGCCTACGAAGGTAACATTTTAATTTAAAAATTTTTTTTTTTTTTTTTTTTTTTTTTTTTTTTAAATTAACATCGCTCGTAATTTCAGTATTGAACGATCCACACAAGAGAGCCATTTATGATAATTTGGGGACTAAAGGATTGGAAACTGAAGGTTGGGAAATTGTCCAAAGAACCAAAACGGCGCAGGAAATTCGAGACGAATACGAAAGATTGGCTCGTGAAAGAGAAGAGAGACAACTTCAGCAAAGAACTAACCCTAAAGTAATATCAGACCCTCCATTAAAAGTTTTACTGTTTTTTTTTTTTAATTTTAATTTTAAAACTTAAATTTCATCGATTAAATTGCCAGGGTTCGATAACGACAAATATAAATGCGTCCGATTTATTTGAAGTGGACGAAACCATCAAATATGACACCAGGTATGAAATAGATGTTTTTCTAATAACCAATATAACTTAAACTGTTTAAATTGTAGAGCCATGCCAACGTTGGAAGTCAGCGGAATCAACATTTCCCAATCGATCGAAGCTCCCCTCACGGTTAACGATACCATCTCACTTTCAGGACTTGTTCAGACTCACAACGGAACTGGCAATGGGGTTGTAAATTGCTCCGTTCGACGAATTCTGTCGGCGAAAAGCTGGGCCGAGGTTTAAAATTTCACCCGCATTCTACGAATTAAACCGTATAAACTTATTTTTTCCATAATAGTTCGAACTCGGCGCTGGAAACGGTCTAACATGCACAGCTAGAGCTTATAGAACGTTATCTAAGCGTTGGTAAGACACTAAAGACAGAGATTAACGTAATTAAATTAATGTAATGTTGTTTACAGTTTCGGAAATATTGCTGGAACTTTTCAATTTACCCCACTCGGTTTGAGACCGGGGCTTCAAGTTTGTAAGTTTGCGCAAACCGTGATGGGTGCGAAACATTTATCCGTCTCTTAATTTCAGTGGTCGGCCATCAATTGGATAAGCACGTAACCGGCTATCTGACATGGCGAGCGGGACTTCAGTCCTCGATGAATACGACGGTTGTCTGGGATACTTCCGGACACCATCTTGCCTTCTCGGTGCAGTTTGGACTTCCAAACACATTTTTAATGGCATCATACGCTCGAAAAATGTCTGAAGAATTTAAAATTAAGGGCAGCGTCAAGTTAGTTTATAATATTAACTTTGCACGAAACATCCTAATTTTTTTTTCTTTTTTAATTAAGAGCCGGAACATTTGGCGTTTTAGTTGAGTACGGTTGTGAAAAGAAAATTTCGAGGCATAGTGTTGTCGGTGCTTCGATGATTGTTGGAACACCTGCAGGAGTTAATTTGAAAATCAAGTACAAATATCGTTGGAAGCCCTTAAAATTTAATTTTTTCTCAAAACAAAAAAAAAAAAAACCTTCAAAAAAAAAAACATTTTAGAATCATGCGAGGAAATCAGAATTACATCTTTCCGATTCTGTTGTCGGATCAGCTGCTGCCTACCCCAATTTTATACGGGACGCTGACGCCTATATTGTTGTATTTTGTAGCGCAGAAACTAATTATTACGCCTTACCTAGAGAAGCAAAAGAAAAAGTAAGCAATTAGCTGTTTTAAGGTTAGAACGATGTTTAGCCGTGGTGTTTTCAGGGAAAAAGAGAAGCAGAAGGAAGCCAATGCAATGCGTATGGGTGAAAAGAAGAAAGAAGCTGAAGCTGCTGTTTCGTTGATGCAAGAGACTGTTGCTAGGATACGAGAACAGGAGGAAATGAAAAAAGGGTTAATCATAGTTTCGGCAATTTATGGAAAACTCGGGATGGAGTCTACTCAAAAACCAGAATACCAAAATTCTGAATCGATCGACGTGACGATTGCGTTGCAGTGTCTCGTTAAGGATTCTAAATTAATTCTGTACGAGACATCAAAA
This sequence comes from Strigamia crassipes, assembly GCA_034683725.1. Taxonomy (NCBI): domain Eukaryota; kingdom Metazoa; phylum Arthropoda; class Chilopoda; order Geophilomorpha; family Linotaeniidae; genus Strigamia; species Strigamia crassipes. The sequence goes on from JAQFXT010000217.1 coordinate 9,617, forward strand.
GTAAGATCAATGTGCCGGACTAAAACTCCCCAAATAACCCAACGTTCAATTTCTTTTAGGCTCAGTTGCCTGGATTTTATGATCCTTGCGTTGGGGAAGAGAAATCGCTTTACGTGCACTACTTATTTCATAACTTGCTTCATGAAATTACTGTTGGGGACAATGAAATGATTAGGATTCCAAAGCAGTGTAAGAATCAAAAACTCCTCCAATTGTGATAAAAATGATAAAAAATTGCTTTTTCTTAATTTCAGCGCACAAAATCGACTGAACCGTTTAGTAATATTTCCAATTCTTCATCCAACATTGTTGTGGTTAGCAAATTTAAATAGATGAATAAATTTTTAAAAATGGAGACAAAATGCTTCCAAATGTGAATACGAACCTACTTTAATGCTGTTATTTTGTAGTGCTAACATAGCACTAATATAAAACATGTTCGCAATTCTTTGTCCGTATTAAAATAGAAGACACTTGCGTTTATTTTTGGTCCTAATTTATTGAATTATTTGTCTTTGGTTGTAAATATCGACTTAATTTTGCATGTAGGGATATTTCCATTCTTTCTGGAGAACGAATGACTCCTTTACAGTCTGAGGAGTAGTCCACCGCAGGAGGTAATGTGGTCCACCGGCCTTGTCATTGGTGCCTGAAAGAATGGTAAAATGTGACAATAATCTCGTAATTATTTGCTTATTTGTACCTGATAATCTGCCACCGCCGAAAGGCTGTTGCCCAACAACAGCTCCAGTCGATTTGTCATTCATATAAAAGTTACCAGCTGTCATTTTCAATTTCTCCGCGGCAATTTTTAAAAATTCCTTATCACGCCCGAATACAGCGCCCGTCAAGGCAAACTGCGTTGTGGCTCCGACTAGTTCTAAAGTTTTATCTATCTCGTCGTCTTTGTACACGTAGACGGTGAGAACTGGCCCGAAAATCTCTTCTTTCATCAGTTTGTCGTTAGGATTGGTCGTTTGTATAATTGTTGGTTCAACAAAATACCCCTTGCTTAAATTAAAATAACATTTCAGTTAAAAATAAATAAACTAATTAACTAAATAAACTAAATAACTAATTAAATTCAAATTAATCATCCGTACGTTTTATCACAATTTCCTCCCGCTATTATCGTTAGATCGCTGCTGTTATTTTTGGCGTAATCGATGTAACTTTTAATTCGATTAAACGATTTCTCATCGATTACGGACGACAAAAAAGACTCGTAATCGGTCGGCGGTCCAACTTTAATTTCCTTGTGGATTTGGACGAGTTCTTTTCGGATCTAAAAAATATATTTTTTTTAAATACTCAAAACTGCGCACCAAATTGACGTAACGTACACTATCCCAGAGCGATTCAGGCACATAAAATCGGGAACAAGCGGAACATTTCTGCCCCGAATATTCAAAAGCACCTCTAATGGTGCAATTCACGACGGTATCGATGTCTGCAGAAGGGTGCACGAAGTGGTAGTTCTTTCCACCGCATTCTCCAACCATTCTGGGAAAAGTTTTATAGATTTCCAAATTTTCACCCACTTGCTTCCACAAATGTTGAAACGTGCTATGAAAATAAATGGGTATTTGTATACACCGGTATTCAAATTAAATATTATTTGTAAATTTCACTTACGCGACGCTACCAGTAAAATTTATCCCGGCCAAATGCGGCGACTTGACAATCGAGTCGCCAAACACCGGACCATCACACGGGATAAAATTAATGACGCCACGAGGAAAACCAGCTTCGAGAAATGCCTTGTAGGCAACGTAACTGGACAGAATTGAAGTGTCTGACGGTTTCCAAAGCACCACATTGCCCTGGCACGATAGAAAATCGTTACATTTCAATCGCAGCCACATTATAGTTATTTTACCATTAACGCGGGAGCAGTGGCTAAGTTACCTCCAATAGCGGAAAAATTAAAAGGTGAAATTGCTGCAATGAAACCTTCAAGACCTCGATAACGGAGAGAATTCAAAACGGTTTTTTTGTCTTCACTAATCGGATTGTATTTCATTATGTCTTGAGCAAAATAAGCGTTGAAACGTAAAAAATCCGCAAGTTCAGCCGCAGCGTCGATTTCGGCTTGAAATATAGTCTTCCCCTGACCCAACATGGTTGCTGCATTCATGTCCATACGATATTTGCCACTTATGAGATCAGCCGCTTTCAATAATATCGATACTTTTTCAGGCATTGGAACCGATTCCCATTTCTCACGCACGTCTAAGGCCTCTTTAATCGCTCGTTGAACCAACGCCTAAAAACATCAAATAACTAAAACGCACGATTTAAAATACGTTTTAAAATACTTACGGATGACGCCCAGTAATATTTGGCAATTTTTTTCGAATGATCAAATGGCTAGAGAGAAAATCTCATAATTTATCGCAGATATTAAAAAGGTGAATTTAATATAATTACTGCACCATGACTTGATATCGAACATCTTTGGATTGGATTTCATCGTTGCCGATTATAAGTGGAATTTCAGTGCACTGGTTAGAATATTTTTCCAAAACGGTTTCTAGATCTTTGCGTTCTTGACTGCCCTTTAAATATTGTTTCATAGGTTCATTTTTCAACTTGACATCTGGAAAGTTAAATTTCGGAAGAGACGATATCTGTTCCATTTTGTTAAACCTAGCGGGAGAAAGAGAAATTAATTGGCGGTAAAATAAATAGATAACCTCAATGACCTCATTAGCAGTCATTCAATGTATATCAGCGCAATCTAACTGACGTCACCGGGTCAACGGTTTAGTTTTTATAAACACTCAAAAGTTTCCATTGGTTTCAAAACAAGTGAAAGTCGAACTTACCAGGAAAAAAAGAACTATGCTAATTAAATTTATTTACTATCAATGATATCAGTCGATCAACATTTATCTAAAATTGATTAAAATGATTCACGAATTTAATGACGTCAAATTAAACAAACGATGTGCATAAGAAGGGTCTTGCACTTTAATGTTTTTTTTTGACATTTACTACTCGCGCCAATTGTCGCGTTATTACGGTTACTATTGTTTGTACTTGAGTAAATTAAATATGGAAATAAAAGACAGTCGACTTAATTAAACCTAATCTCACCTTAAAAATGTTGACCTGTATAAAAAGAACCGCCTGTTGATTTTCAACATGTTCCAACGTAAAAACCAAATAAATAACTCAATACCTGACCTCCTTCACCATCGGTCATAAAGTACGGTGGGAGGCAAACAGCGGTTCACTCCGGCTCTTGCCTTTACCTCACATAGAGGGCGACACAGTATCACCAGTCGGCAGTAGTCGGTCGTTTTCGATATCCACACGGCAGAAATATCGATATCTGAAAAATTCAATAAAAACACAAAACTAACAATTACCCACCCAATAAAAATGCTAGACATAAATAAATTAAATTATTTTCATTTATTTGTAGCGCTTGATTTAGTAGAAAATGTTTGTAATTTCTGAGGTAAAAAATGCGAGTAATTAATATCGATTATTTAGTTCCGGTTAGACTAAGTAAACAGAAGGAAAACAATATGGCTAAATTATTTTCTTAAAATGAAAGCAGATGGCTAGTGCAGGTCGCCAATCGCGGCGTGTGTTGGAGGTGCGTGGTGTATCGTTGTCAGCTTTGAAAAATCATCCGACGTTGGACGAATCAGATATGAACTTAAAACAGAGACCAGCCACAACCAAATCACAATCGTCATCGCTGTTGACAAACTCGAGTTTCTCGTCATCGGCCGACGATTTCGACCTTGACCGGGAATCAAACGTAATGATTCAACAAATGTTCATTGACATTGATTCCCTGCTGTACGACGAACGATTTCCCGCCGAATGCAAGGAAGACATCATTGACGAATGCTGCTTGTGGAAAGAAAAACATCCTCATTACAGAGTCACGGGTCAACAAATTTTGCCGGAAAATGAAGATGGTTTCATATTGCTGCCGCAATACCCGTCAGTTGGATCTTTAAATTCTCCAGTAATTCAAGAAAAATTAATAATTTAAAAAAAAAAAAAAAATTATTTTTAATAATTCTTATTTTTTTTTTTTTAGCTTTCTTCAGACTCACCTTTGACAGATTCCTCCAAGTTATTCGTTGAAGGAGTTCAAATGGAACTAAATTCGCCATCCGTGTACAATTTTTGTTCGATTTCTGACGAAGTTCCAACGGTAACAAACTCTGTTTCGACCGAAGAAATAATCGCCACGACTGGAAGCTACGAAGAAACAATCGCGAGCGATGGACAAATGTCGACAGCGACGCAAATTTCGGCTGACACGAACGTCAGCGTCGTTAAGAATTTATCAGATAAAGTAATGGACGTGTTATGTGATAAATTTTATAAAGATGTGACCAATTGGCTGCAAAAACTCATCCGCTCTTATATTGGCTTTGTTCGTAGCGAAATGTACGAATGTGAGAGATTTCAGCAAGAAAACAACAAATTTGTTAATTTCCCCAACTTAAGACTGTCCACAGCCCCACCGAGGAACTCATTCGCCTCGGACATAGACGGGATTCTTACGATTTCGCCTAGTCGGCTGCAAATGCGAATGGACAAAAGTTCGAGTCTCCCGTCCACAGCTCTGTCGCCTTATTCGAAGCAACACTCGAACTTAACTCCGAACAGCGCGGTTCCTTTGAAGAAATTGCAAGCAGCAATGCGTTTGATACCTTTGGAAAAGAAAGTTATCAAAGAGCGAGACATTAAAACCAGTAGTGCGTCCAATCCTGCTTATACTCGGTCGAATATTTTGCCTCCAATTCAAACTCCGGATGATGGCCGAACACAATCTAAAGGGAAAAGTTTACGCCCGACTACACTTTCATCTAGTTCAAGGACACGAAATGATTTGAAGCTAAAATCTACAAAAGAAGAATTATCGATAAATAAAAATTCCGATGTGAAATAAATGAAAATTGTCCCGGTGAATTTGTTTTCTTTCGTGTCTAATGTATATAAAAAGATGATATTTAATTCTATCTTATTTAACTTTATTCGTTTGTGAACAGCAAAACAAAACTTCGGTTTACATAAATTTATCTAGCTGAGTTAGTTTTACGATTCAAGTATCTGTACAAGTAAACACTTCTCTTTTTCATTTTGGTTAATTTGTCTGGTTTAAATTCTTGGTAAAAGTCACTGAAGTATTTTAGACGTTGGGTTAACACTCCGTACTCGTTTCCTTGGAAACCTTTCAGCCATCGGGGAATATCAGAATGCAGTTGAACTGGATGAAGGTTGCCATTGCCTAAAATATCTGAAAATAATCAAAATAAATTAAATAAGTTTCTAAATCTATTTAAGCGCGCACTAAATACCAATATAATCATTCTGTCCAAATAATGCTCTTTTTTGACTCCATCGATTTGTAGGTCTATAATCAGGTAAATTGCGTACTGGTTTGAAATTTTTATCTCTGGGAAGCAAACCTGATGAATAAAATGACAGAAAATTAGAAAATTATTAAGCGTAGTCAATAATGATGTATACTTTTGCCCAGGATTGTATCTCGATATCCCCATCGCCTTACGTACGGTTTTCGTTCGTAATGCCTAACTATTGCAGTGAACGGTGACTGAATTTTTAAAGCATCAATGGATGCTTTAAGCGACTTGAGTGCAAACATTAGCGTTGTTTAAATATCAACCACGCATCAATTTCGTGTGGTGATTGACTAGTTGCTTCATCCAAGAAACCGGAAAAGGATACTGGAAAAGAACTTCCGGGTCGAAAAAAAGGCGATCGTACACGAGTTATACTACAATTTTTCCATAATGGTGTTTTTAACTGTAGCAAATTTACTTCGAGTAAAACGAATGCCTCATCCCGACCACTCGTGGAAATTTCGATGGGTGTTTAATGTCACTCAAGTAATTTTTTCTTTTAAACTGCTAAATGAAATTCATACTAATATTTTTTTCATTTTATGTACCTAGTACATGTATGGTCGTAGGAGGAATTGCTATGGAATTGCAATTAGAGCCGCTCGAAAAGCTTTGCTACATTCTACCAGAAGCAATAAGCAGAAACAGGAGATAATGAATCAGTTGCATGAAACCAGGATTGATGCAGCTTGCATCGAGCATGGAACGAGTAAAAATGTTGTGTTGGAAGGATTGGCACGAGTCAGTTAAATTTATATAAATTACAAAATATCTATTAGTAATTACAATTTTTTTTTTCAGTGCAATATAATATTGGACAGAAAAGTGCTCGCCGACTTGGCTATAAGAGAACCGAGAACATTTAAAGTAATTTTGGACAATGTCAATTAAATTAAGTAATTAATGCGGTGTTATTTTCTTCCTAGTGCATAGCAGATGTTGCTGCAACAAAACATGCGATCAATCCACCAACAAGTGAAAACTCCATTGATCCACCACCGGCCGGGGTTATCACTCGAGGAATGTTGTAATTCTATCAATAAAATAATAAAATCTGGTCCTGATAAATATTTATTCACGTTCTCAGTTGCATACATATATATATATAACAAAAATAATACATAAATACCAATGTTGAAAATAAAAATATGCTATGCAATCAATATACAAATACGTCTAGAATTTTAAATTTGAACATCTTTTGCAATATATAGAATGGAATGATAAAAAATGAGTATATTTAAGTGGATTTTATACTTTTACATAATAAACCAGAACATAAACTTGGCAGTAGTAACGACTTACGGTTATATCGATTGATAAATAGTTATCATTTGGAAGTTGAGAGCGCAACTCAAATGGTTTGGCACAAGTTTATTTTAAAGTATTTGATGTACTCGGTAATACTCAATTCTCCATTTTTTGTTTATGTCAATTCTTCGTTCACAGCTAAATCCCGTTTTAATCGGTCAGGATTATCCGAAGCTAACTTTGAAAAATCCCTGACAACTTCATTAAACGTATCATCTACGAGTGAATTAAAAATTAATTAAGATTAACTAGACCGATTTGTGCTTATATTAACCAGTATTTCCGTACTCCGTTTCTTTCATCTCGTCATTGAACTTTGCAATACGCAACCTGCAATTTAAAACACATTTTACTCGTTCGTTGATCTGCATTAAAGTCGTGGAACTTACAGCGTAACAATATCTGCATTTGCGTTTTCAATAGCCACAGATAGCGCATTCTATTTAAAAGAAAACAAAATAAAAATAATTTACACTTGATCGAAAATTTTCTTACTCGTCCATTATTGTCCAATGCGTGTTGATCCGCACCTCTCTTTAACAATAAACAAACTTGCCTAAGTGAAAGATAAAAATAAAAATATAAAAATAAAAATATAAAAATAAAAATAAAAAATAAAAAAAATGAATTAATAGTACCCGGTATTTCCTAACTCGGTTGCCAAATGCAACGGAGTTCGTCCGAGTCCATCCCGAATATTATTTTTAGCGCCATTTAAAAACAAATATTCACAGGCAATAACAGTTCCCTATAGCAACAATTTCAAATCGAAATTAATCGTTTTAACTAATAGCATTTCTTTTTGGTTAAACGTACGCTACAAATAGCCTGATGAATTGCCGTTTTCCCATCATCTTCGATGTTTACCCAATTCAAATCGGCTCCAAACGCAAATGCTTCACAAATGCTCGCAAGATGAGGTTTACGTGCCCCTCTAGGTAAGAAAATAAAAGTAAACTATCCAACATGTAAAAAAAAAAATATATTTTATACTTGTGTAAAAGAACGTTTGGATTTTCATCGTCTTCATCTTCACAATCGCTAAATTCTTCTTCTTCTTCATCTTTGGTAGTCTCTTCTGTATTCTCCTCCGAAACGTCCTTTTCTTCGATTTCACCTTCATCTTCATTTTTTAATGATTCGTCGGTTGCTTCCGCGTCAACCGCATCTTTTTCGAAAACACACGGAACGCTAAACTCTGGAAAAACACATCCAGATCGTTTTCTATTCATGTCTGGATTTAAAGATGGCGAACGTGGGATCGGACTGCGCCCAGACACACTATTCGATTCGTCGTTAGGCAGAGAGGGACGCCTTTGAATCACTTTACGCACATTGCATTGTCTACGTAAATGTTGCGTTGGCGAGGGTTTTTTCCGTACAAACGCTTTTTGAATGTACTTCGCCTTGATCCACGCTTCTCGAACATTTCTCATGCAGTCCGGAGTCGCCGGTATTGCCACAGTTTCGTCTATATTGGCTTCGTAAAGTTTATTCACCATGTCATTTCCAAGTTCGAGCATGATCTTCACTAATTCCCCTTCCCAAGCGTCCAAATTCAACGAGCGAACTTTGGAATGATGAACACCTAAACTTCGATGAATTCCCGAACATTCGATGCACAACGTTATCCCTAAATTGATACTGGCCCAACGAGGCTGCAGAGATTTGCAGTCGCAACATTTATCATTTCCCGCTACAGCTAAAATTTGGTGCATAAATGGCTCGCTGAAACAAAATAATTATTAAATTTTAATTTCTAATATAATTTTGTATATAAATACTACCTTTTAGGCGATGACTTTATTGAATCTGAAGGTTTGGTCTGCATTTCGTCATTTGATGAATCATTAGATTTCGAATCATAATTTCGCTGTGCAAAAAAAATTCAAGTTTGTTAAGCCAATAAATCTTTTTATTTTTTCAACCCACTTCGTACGAATCCACTTCTTGAGTGGGTTGCTGAATGGCTGCATTGATCCCTGCTTGCAGCGCTGACATCCACATGTCGTACATTTCTTGACTGTCAGCTTGTAGCATATGACTCCTAAAAATACAACAACAAAAAAAATTATGTTAGTGACAAAAACAAACAAACAGATCACTCATGTTCACTTGGATGGGCTTAAAATTTCAAAACAAAATCGACGATCAATTTCGTTCGCAGGTTTAACCGAACATAGTCTTAAATCTTCTTCCATGATTGTTAAATTGTCATCTTTGGATCTTTTTCGATATACCAACTGATTATTTTGAATTATAAACCATCGCCTGCAATTATTTAAAAGAAAAACATTAATTTCTTATTATTTTTTTAAGCAAAGATTTTATTTTATTTTTACCTGTTCCAAGTTTTAAAAGCATTCGACGTTCTTTTAAATAAGTAACCATCAATCTGAGGCGTAGTTAAAGAACAATTAAAGTCAACTTTTGGAATTATTTCCTAAAGAAATCGTTTTGAATAATGAGTAAATACAATTTCTAAGTAAAAACTTCGAGTCTACTTTGGAAGTAACTAAGTTGTGTCGTCCTTCCAATTGCTTATCCAACGCTACTGTTTCGGTTTTCATTTGGGCCAACTGAAATAAAAATTGCCGATCGGTATAAAATACCGCTAATTAAAACTTTTTTTATTTAGGTATTTACATCGGCAGCTATTTCTTTCATTAATGGATCAGTGTCTTCGCACAAATCAGCTCCTTGATGAAAAAAAGTGGTTTGTGCTTGCATATATGATAACAGCTGTTAAAAAAATTCAAAATGAAAGCTGAAAATAAAAATGTAAATAAAAATATGACGGCATACCGTATCGAGAACTTCATACCGCTTCTTAGCTTGAAGAAGACTAATCTAAAATGTTATCAACTGAATAAATATATTTTTTTTAATGGAATACAATTACTTGATTGACATAATCTAATCCAGTGTATTGAAAACATGAGCGAGTAGCCACAAGAACATTGTTCAATTCGTCACTTTCGTGCGGTTTACTTTTAGAAACTTGAGAATTTCTAATTAACGACTGATCTAATTCATCGCTTATTTTTTCGAAATATCGTTTCGTGTCCTTTAAAGCTCGAATATCACTAAAAAAAAATTGAAAGTAAAAAAAAAATTCATATCATTCGACACAAATTGAAGTTTTTCAATTACTTTTTTACAAAATTGTTCAGATTTTTACAAACAGAACGTTGCGCTTGATCAATCAATATCTATTATAGAAAAATAAAAAAAATTATTAATTAATAAATAAATAAATAAATAAATACTTACCGTATGGTATTTAATCACTTCAAATAATCCTTGAACCAATCTGTTTAAAGCACTCTGAAATAATTTCACATTTCATAAGATATCAAATAATTTCGTAATAACTTACAGCAATTTTAGGATCTTCTTTGAAATAACTCGATATGTCAACAACTGATCCGATAAAAGAACTAATCAAATAAAATTTACAAAAATTCACTCATCAACACAAATACCGACAGTAATATATATTTTTTTTACCTTTTACTATTAACATAAACTTTACCAGCCTCAACCATATTGGAACACGTTTTCACCATCTGCAAGTAATTACAAATTTAATTTAAAATAAAAATAAAAAATAATATTAAAACCACAAAATAAATTTTTATACTTTTTCAAGTTTTACTTCCAATAAATCGATATCTTCTTCGGATTCCTCCAAAGCGCTCCTATAAAATATTCAAAACGAATTTTTGCTTAAGACGTAACGAATCAGAGCATCTGAGTCAATTTAAATGGTATTTGGTCCGTAAACGAGAAACGTATTATTTATCAATGATTAAATGCAATCAGGTCTAAATTACAAATACAGCTGTATTCAAATAATCTATAGCGCGTGATCCGCAGCGATAACATAAGGAATAACCGTTTGTTTGCGCACCTTCTTTTTTTTAAAACTTTTTTTCTATTCTTGATTACATTTCGACGGTGAATCATCCACCAGTCATTCTTAAAATTTTGTTTTACCTGAACTTTGGAGAATCCCTTAAACATTCGGATAAATCAGTGATTGGCTTCATTTTCGTTGCAAATTAAAATGAAATCAGCATCGTCCACACGTACAACGTCCGGGTTTAGACTGGTTAAACAGTGGTTGGGGAATTATCGACACACAAGTAAAAACGGAGGTGAGCCGCGAACACTCCTTAGTTAATAAACGACAGACATAATTGAAAATGCAGCGCCAAATAAAAACAAGTGAGGGATATAGAAACTATAACACAAACACGAACTGGTTGGTACTCGTAATCTAGAGCACAGTGGCTAGTCCGCGTAGCTGCCAACAGAGAGAGCCGGATCAAATAAATCAAATTTACGCTTTTAAAAAAAGTTTCGAATGACAAATTAACTTTATTCGTCAGTTAAATGCGCACTATGTCACTTAAAATTTTGTTTTACAAAATAACAACGTGAAAACATTAGTAAAAAAAAATAATAATAACTGTAAAAAAAAATAATCACAACTGATTTGACTGCCAGTCCACCAAAATACGCAGATTAGCCGCTTCTGAAAATTCTCCTTCTTTTTCCAATTTATCAATCTTCGCTCTCCTTTCATCCATTATTTCCTGTTGCGCTTCTTCCTTCGACTCGCATCTTAAAGTAGAATTTTCCTTCGGATTTAACCACCGATTCATGCTTTGGAAAATTGCTAATTTAACCGCCTCGTATTCTCTTTTGCCATACATAAATGTGCCAACATTCTCCTCTCGACGAAACTTGGGCCCGTTAAATGGTCTAAAGTTACTTTTTATAACAAAGTCTTTCAATGAATTTCCACATTTCAATGGCAGTTGATCAACATTCGTGTAACTGGAACAATCAGCATTGTCGGAAGGTGGTCCAAACGTCAAACATCTTCTACTTTTCATGTTGTAACACTCAGTTTCCGACGAATCCGAACCGTCACTAAACCTGAATTTCTTTATCACTTGCTCGGATGGATAAGGAGTGAGTTTTCTCTTCGCAACTCTATTCGTAAAATCCTTTTTCGGTGTTTCTCGAATAGTAACTGTTTCAATCGGGGCAGTTGTTCCGTCACTTTCATCATCGTCCGATTCCAGACACGGCAAATCGTCGTCCCGAGTTGCGGGCACGCAATTTGAGTCTCCACCGTCGTTTTCTTCAGACGCATCCAACCCAAATGACAATCCAATACCAGTTTGAATGTTCCCACTCGAATAGATGTCATCCAGGTCACTTTCTTCGGGAGTAGACTGGAAAACAACTCCTTTCACCTTACCGACCCTAGAAGCCTTGAAAACACGCTGCTTCGTGGTCAAAATGTTTTTCGAGTCTACGCATTTGTCTCTCAACATAAACGTCCGCACTGATTTGGGAATTATGACCTCTTTTAATGGTTCGGGATTCAACAAATCGTCGAAAACACTAACATCGATGTCGCTAAGTCTCACGATCGGATGAATTCTTTTCGGAAAAATCTCCTTGACAAACTGTTCCAGCTCGAGAAAAGATGAATGGTCGGAATAAGGAACCACAAAAATGTTTCTGTCTTCTTTGAAAGGGCTGTTCCCTTTCCCCACGTACAAGCAAGTGGGCAAAATGGCGATAGTTGGTTTTTTCGAGTTCAAAAATTGAATTCTTTTCCTGGTAACTTGCTCGAACGGTACAACTCGTACCTTAGTGGCACGACAATCCGTAGTAAAATAGTTGGGAAGTCCTAACACTTTGAACAGTTGCAACTTGGCTTCTTCTACCGCAATTAACACCCGAAAATGCATCGCAATTGCCACTAGAATATTTTCTTTCCCCAAATATCTAAGTCCAATCACAATTTCGTAATCGTCTATATGACAACTGATGATATTTAACACTTCGTTCAAAGCGCTTCGTTTGCTATTAAACACGAATTTGGGATTGCAGTACGTATTATCCAAATAAAGATGATCCACACCACCGATGCATACTTCTCTTATATCTTTTATTAGACTAGGATAGAAGCGGAAGTCACCGGTGTACAAAATCGTTCCGAAATATCCCTGAAATAAAAACAAAACGGCTCCGTCGCAGTGATTCGCGGGGAAAAGAGTAACTGCGATAAATTCTTGTTTGTTTTCATCTACGGGTATGAGATGTGGTTCTCGAATCGCGAGAGGTTTGATTACACTCGGATTGATCTGAAATGATAATTTCATTACTAAGTGATGTCACTCGAGGAAATTTGTTCAATTCACCTTTAATTTATGGGTGATTATTTTAGAGGTTTCGATCGATGTGTAGATCGTACCGCTTCTCCACGTTGAGGTTAAGCCGTAAGTGTGGTCGGCATGCGCGTGGGAAAGAAAGAAAAGTTTCGATTGCTGGATATCTTTCAACCGCCATATGTCAACCGCGATCGGCGTGCCTGGAATCACGTGGCCGTTCATGTTTGAGGTCTGTAATTATAGAAAACAAATATTGTTTGAAAAAAAGTTAAAATTTAAATTTGAGATGCAGTAAAATTTAAATTGCGATGGCCGGGAATCGAACCCGGGTCAACTGCTTGGAAGGCAGCTATGCTTACCACTATACCACCATCGCACGTAGATTAACGGTTGAATAACCCTTTTTTCTAAGATAGTGGCAGAATTCGACTTGCCTCAATATTTACAACGAAATAAATAAATTGTTCGTTGTTGATTCATGTTTTGCAACGAGTCAAACGTAAAAAAAAATAATTGTAATGGTTTAATTATAATTATATTTGTATTTTTAATAAAATTTAAAAAACAAAGCTTGCGATGGCCGGGAATCGAACCCGGGTCAACTGCTTGGAAGGCAGCTATGCTTACCACTATACCACCATCGCATGCAACTTTGAAGTTGAATAACCTTTTTTGTTCTGTACAGTGTCACAATTAACTTCGTCTTTTTTGGCGGGAAAAAATTTAAAAAAAAGTAATTATTCTCCGTGAAAAATAGAAAAAATGTCAAATGTGAAAAAAATAATTATATTTAAAGCAATAAAATAAAATTTGAAGAAAAAAAATTCGAGAATGCGATGGCCGGGAATCGAACCCGGGTCAACTGCTTGGAAGGCAGCTATGCTTACCACTATACCACCATCGCCGCTGGAGATGTTTGCTTATCTCAAACATTTTAAGTGACACACGACAACCCCAGTGGCACTAATAATCATTTGTGATACGATACTTTCAAACGTTTGACAAATGTTCCCCCTACTTTACTTAAACTTTTCAGTTATTGTCGTAAACAAGACTAAAAAGTAAATACAGAATCACTCCTAATGGTTTTCATAACGGTTTTCATAACGGTCACTCTCTCCATTTCGGCAGTTCTATCACTTGTTTTACTGTTTAAATGTAAAACATTAACTTACGTTATAAGCTTCTGCAGTTCACTTTTAGGGTATTGTTGCGTTGTAAACAATGAAGCAGACGGCAAGTTTGGACCAGCTTGCACGCTGTTATGGCCTTCACGTGTTTTGCGCCTCGTAACGTCTATCGACAGCCCGATACCAGCCGGTCTGGACTAGCCTCTGCAGATGGAGGCGCCCCACCAGGCGGGAATTTTAAACTCAATATCCAAAAGTGACGAACGAAATTGAAAACAACTCATGAAATAATGGATTTTATTGAATTCTGACAAAGTTGTCATCGTATGAATATTTATTGTCATGTATTATTAAAATTTCCAATTCATTAAAATAAACGATAAAATTCCTCCTAATATTTAAAAAATAAATAAGTAGCGATTTCTACGTTCACAAAATTGCTGTTTTGATGGTTACGACTTCAGGAATGAGCAAACGATTAAGTCTTTTCTTGGAATCGTCGTATTGTCTCGCTCTGTTGTATAAAAAAACTCCAATAATCACAGTTGCCGAGCCCACCCCGCTCAATACTGTCACTCGGTTTCCAAAAATGATCACAGACAACCAAATCAGGGAAGCTCTTTTAACCGTATTGGCAACACTAACACAAAAAAAAAATTAAACCAATTTCAGAAAAGAAAATCAAACTTTTCAGTCTACCTGTGAGTTACGGGGGAAATATAACCCATCAATGAATACGCCACGATGCTTTGCAGATGAAAGAACAGACCGTTAATAAGTAGAGCGGCCACCATTTTTCTATCCGCATTCTTCTGTATTTGTGGAATATCGATTAAAAAATAAGACACTGGAATTTGAACCACAATGGAAGCCAAACTTGTATAAAATTGTAATTCGGCAGGTCTGAAAGTAACAAAAATTTAAAACTCCAATTTCAAATTGGCTTCCAAAACGATAAACAAACGCTTACGTACGTGTACTTATATTTTTCTCCCGATATTAACATCTTAGAATATACATTTTGTAAACTGAAGCATAAAATAAAAAATTAAAAACCGTACTGTTATTAAGTTTTTAATTGAAAACATCGAAAACATTGAAGACATTACCATTCGACTAAATTAGTGCCCATAGCCGCCAAGAAACCGTGCACGTTGTAGCTTCCTTCGTTGACTGTGCACAACGCAAGGCCGCCCATCACAGGTACCAGAGATAAATTGACTAAAAAAACCGTTCTTTCACCGAGCACGAGCCACGATATGAGCACGGTAAAAATCGGAGCGGAGCTTTTAATCGTCTCCGTAAAAGACACTGCAACGAACTTAAGGGCCAGTAAACCCAAAATGACCGTGGCAAATCTCATCGAACCGACAACGAGCATATTTATGACGAATCTTGGCGGCTTGCCTTCTCTTTTGACAGGATGGTACAAGCCGCACGGAATATACATCTGGATGAAACCGCACACAGCTGTTATAGACATCTGTATCGTTCCTGCAATAGCATTCGTTATAAATTTCGTAAGGTGCATTTGACTAACTGGATTGTACCTAACATAGTCGGATCGCCGTGTAAGTAGGATAAAATATATTTGTTGAGGAATAAAGTTGAAAAACTAAACAAATACCACAATACGAGGAACACAATTGCCCGGATGTTGCAAAGTCCTTGACTAGCATCATCTGGAATGATATCTTCGTCTTCAAAATCTGCATTATTCTTATCCAATAACGATAATTCCTTCGACCGAATTTGATTTATGTTTCCCATTTTGAATAATCTTACTCCTGCCTTGTCCACGACGTACATCAACTGTCATCACCGGTGTTCTTAATTAGCATTTGCTTTATAATTATTGCCTAGTAAAGTAAAATAATGCTCTTTCTGATTAATCACTTCGCAGAAAAAATGTCAAGCTAAAATTAAAATCTTGTATATTAAAACAAGCTCGATGTTGACGTAAACATTCGTGGACCTCCAAGTGCTGCACGTAGTGTTTCGCCTAGCGGATGCCCACAGAACGGCTTCCTGCGTTAACTATGTGGAACGGATAATGCATCACCACCAGCACCACGCTTGTGAAAGAAAAACATAATTTTTTAATAATTTTGCCCGGTTTATCGAATGAAAAACCGAAAGAAGTCTCGTACTGAAGTCCCGTTGATTATTAGCGGTAATGACTTTGACTGAGAAATCAATCGATATTAGGCGTCGAGTGCATTACGCAAGCCTGGATGCAGAATAAACACGCGGAGCCGCATCGCGTCTATCCGCTTCTCTTAATTAATCCTTGCGGTTGTTGTTGGTTTTTGGAACAGTAGCGCGACCTAGTGTTGATAATTTAATTTCACTTCTGATTTCACTTGGTAAATGATTTCTATTTCCGTTTCACGTGGTTTCGTAAGCGGGTGAACGACCACAACCGGCATTTATGATATAGTACTTTCTCTTAGAACAAATTAGATACTGTTTTTCGATGGCCGTTTATGTCTCGATGGGTGCTGCTGGAATCACTACAACAGTGGCAGCGGGCCTAGCTCTGCATCGATGGCTGAGGTTAGTTGTGGCTTTAGGCCTAATACGATGCAGTTCGTATTTCCCCGCCTCCACTTCGCACGTTGCGGTTCGAATTCACTAAAAATAATTTTTATTTTTTATTTTTTTCAAAAGACCAAAATTTGCCGTCACTGTTAACTGCTGGTTCTGTCATCAAAACACAAAAGTTCCTTACGGCAACAAAAATTGCTGGGATTGCCCTTATTGCGAGCAGTACAATGGATTTAATGACGTAATTAAAGACTTAAAAAAATCATCGGTGCAGTATTAATTGACTTTTTTTTTAAATTACAGAGTGGAGATTACAATAAACCAATTCCTGCTCAACATGAGGAATTTTTTAATGAAACGCCAAATCAGAATCGGTCTCGTGAATACACGGACAATTGCAATTCGTTTAAAAATGGCTTTTGCAACCAATGTAATGCCAATCAGCAGATGAAAATGGCAGCATTGACTCATTTTGTGCCTTTAAACGAAGAAAACTATTCCGACGAGATGAATGACTACAAAACTTACTTGGAAAGGGTGTATCGATTGTGTCGGAAATGCGAGTTGGTTTTGCGAGACACGCTCGGGCAACAGGATTCGTTTTTGAGGCCGAAACTATTAGAATGGCGGTCAAAGCGAAATAGCTGTTCATCATCAACTAAGTCTTCCATTTTCGAAGTATGGGATTATTTTCGTTTTTTCGTCGATTTCATTTAATTTTTATTTATTTATGTATTTATTTTGTTTATTTTTTCCTTTTTAGAATGCATTTATCAAAAAAGTGTACTCATCAACTATTTATTTTTATTTTTACATCTTATCTTTGATCATTTATTCATTAACAACTGTTTTGCTATTGTTTAGAAGTGAATTCATAGACTATGCTAGAGATAACGAATGGACACAATTTATTTTGCCGCTGTATGTGTTAAATGGCACCGGCAGTTTAGTTGATCAGTTAGGTTACGAGATTAGTTTAATTTTATTTGCAATTGGAATTTTATTCAAAAAACATGATGTTCGTTTTGTTGACTTGCTCACATTATTATTGCATTTAACACAGGCGATTCTGAACTCGCAGTTTGCTAGTTGTAGCGATGACGATAATTATTATTTAAATTTTCTGAATGAGGAATATGTACGTTCTGTTATATTGTATTCAACTTTAGTTCTGTTAATGTGCTCGTGTGTAAGTTCTCTGTACCCAAAGAAAGTCGTAAAATATGTCACGAAAAGGTTAGTTTGTTTTTTAAAAAGACAGAAAAATAATGAATGGTTTTATGCATTTTTACATTTTATTTTTAGTTGCTTCGCGAATAAATCTGGAGACACTTCGACGAAAGCGTGGATTCAAAATAAGATCAAAGCCGAAAAGCAACTGAGAAAAAAAACCAAAGGAAACTTGCAAACTTCATTAGGTGCCATGAGTTTAGGCACACCTAGAAAATCAAACAGTAACGCAGGTTACTTGAACAGTCACCAACAATTATTAGCGTTATAATAATTGATTTTTTTTTTTTTTTTTTAGGGATTTTTAGAACGCACGATTACAAACCATCAACTCCAACGCCCGTGATAAATTATTTAAACGATGAAATGCGTTCGCGCCGTCCGATTTTAAGCCCGCCCAGATTAGCCTCGCCTCAACCGTACAGTACGTGGCCTTTCATTAATTGTTGGCAGCAACCACAATCAAATTGGACACCGTCGATGAATTGTAGAATGACATCTAGTCCAAATTACATCAACTTTCGTACGCATAGTAATAAAACATCTAAACTGTGTCTAACAAACTCCCGAAGTTGCAAAAAAGAAACATAAATTTCGGGAGTTTCTGACCTTGTTTAGAAACTTAAAAAGGGTTTTTAATGAGTTGCTATATTTGATTGCAGCTCAGTTCCATGAAAATGGAAATTTATACAGTTCACTGCCTGCTAACAACAGCTTCTACTGCCCGTCTTATCCCTCCAGTCGGGTCGGATCAGTTTATGGTGGCTGCGATGAAGCACCTTTTTACGACCAACAATGTCATAACTTTAACTGCGTGAGTCAACAAGATGTGACGCAATCGTACGAGAGTAATATGACGAGGAAAAGGTGCTCGGAAAAGGGTACGAATAGCTCGAAATCGTCTTCAAGTACTTGCCCCGTTGACACAACTTCAAATTTAAATTTGTCCGAAAACGGTATTAAAATGGACTTTTTTTTTAAATTTGAATTGGTTAATTTATATTAATACTTGTTTTTTTTTTTTGTATGTATTTTTTTAGAAGGAACAGAATCGTGTTTCCATTCGTGGCAAAACCTAGTTCTTGTTTTGAGCGTAGTTTTAAACGTGGTAGCAGCCATTTTTATGTTAAAGGACAGTAAATTAAAATTCGCTGTAATTTAAATGTTGAAAATAAAAGAAAAATTGTCTTAAGTTTTTAAACCATTTCCTTTTTTCGTACAAACTCGTCAAACGACAAAAGCTGCTCTTTTCGAAAAAAGCAATTGGCACTGAAGGTTGTGTTGGTACAAATGGAAGTTGTTGCTGGGATGGCCAGCTGTCTGCATTCATTCATCTGTGGCGGCTGTTTGGCTCCTCCGCACCAACAGCGCTTCAGCAACTGTCAACAAGTGTGCCAATAGCACTTTATCATTCGCAACTCCGTTTAACGAGCCGCATTTAGGGATGGTATCGGCCTAAAAGCGTATTAACTGTTGAAATTGATTCGGAGTGGCCCAAATTCAATTTACCAGTGTCGAATTACATTGGTCCGGAGAACTCCCAATATGTGAAGATCACGGTGGTGAAGATACAGCAAAGCGAAATGAAAAACAAAGAAAGTTATTTTGAATTCGGCTGGAATTGGTTTTGATTGTTTTCTTTCGCTTTGATTAAATTGTTTATAGAGCCATTTGACATGATTAATGTTGAGCAATTAACCATGGGCTGGGAATTTGGGTCTGTCGCGTCACATCCGTTGAAAGTTTCAACTTGAAACCTGAGACGAAACTAAAGCAGGGAAGGTTGAAAAGTTAGAGATGTTATCAGATTAACTAAACTAGTGGGATGAGAACGAGTAATTTTGTGTTGACACATTTAACTAAACGAGGAAAATGTTTGCTCGAGAAAGGTTTTATGGCCGTTTCGGCGTTGTTAACGGCTTTGAAAGTTTATAAACACAAAAAACAAACAAATCAATCAAATCCCTTATAAAATCCGATAATTTATTTTTAAATGTCGTGCTCATTGTTGATGGATCTGACATGAGCCTGGTACTTAAAATACACATATCAATTGAAATATATCAATCTTATAAATACTATAATTACATGTATTAAATACACGATGATAAAAGTATATAGTGACATAAAGTGGACGGATACGAGCCGATTTCAGTTCGTCAATCAGACACGAGCGGAGCAAAATTAAAAAAATTGCAAACTGAAAACGAAACAAAATTTTACGCTCAGAATTCATTCTCTACTATCGTACCTTAAGTACGCAAATAAAACTATTTCAACGCAGAATATATCATAAAAACCCCATAATCACGGCGTAATTGCAGAATTGGTTGTTTTTAAACTTTTTGTATAAACATTTAGTTTAGTTGATAAATGTGTATTTAGACATTTGCCAAGTACGTTATCTTTTTTCACCAACGCCATTTTACGGTACTGTATTGTACGTTAATTTTTTTGTATTTAAGTCAATAGTCAAGATATGTATTACAAAAGTTTTTAAAATAATAAAAAGAAATTGTGCCTACCTTTTAAATTTCAAAGTGTTTGAGAAAATTGATATTTAGTTGTTAGTTCTATCAGACCCGGCATCAAACTGACTAAAACTTAACTTGATGCTGCCGAATTTTATTTAAATTTAGATTTAAATTTTCCAAGCTAAATTAAACCAAATTTAAATTGAAAATTCGCAATTCCCAGTAAACATAATTTTCTTTTGTGTATTATAGCGATTTAAGTGATATAATTTTTTCAAATTTCGGCACTTACTTGCTAATATTGATAATAGCGCATTGAATGGAACGATCTATCAGAGCCAGGTTGACGATGATATCCTGAAGGATACGAAAGTGCAGTGCAGTTACCCGATGATTGAACCGTAGCAGCAGAAGCCAATTGATTGTAACTGTTTATAGATGGAAGCTAAAATCCACCACAATTTCAACTCAATTATTTTTAAAATAAAAACGAAAACGAAAAATATTTATTTTCACTTTGCTTACCTGCAATGCTTGAACGGATTGCAATTGAGATTGAATTTGCGAATATGGACTAAGGGACTGTGATGCTGTTTGGGAAGCAACCTGGCAAGAATTATACGCTAACGACGGCGATTGAAGATGTGGAGCTAGTGGCCATGATGAAGCATTGTAACTGGAAGTAAAAAAATTTCGACCGCTTGATATGGCCAAATGTGAAGCACTGAATGGTTCCGGCAAAAATGTTCTAGGATAAGGTGCATTTGGTCGGTAAGGACGTTTCATTCGTCGCCTTCTTCGAAAGTTGCCGTTATCGAACATATCCTCCGATTGAGGATCCAATGTCCAATAGTTGCCTTTTCTTTCACCACCACCTTCTCGAGGAATCTTGTTGAATTTGAAATAAAGCAAGCAATGAATAAAGAAAGAAAAATGGGAGTTATAAAAATGCATATACCTTGATAAAACATTCATTTAGGCTAAGATTGTGCCTAATGGAGTTCTGCCAATTCTTTTTACTCTTTTGATAAAACGGGAATTTCTTCGTGATGTACGAGTAAATTTCACTTAGTGTAAGTTTTTTTTCAGGAGACTCCTTGATAGCCATTGCAATGAGGGCTACGTATGAGTAGGCTGGTTTCACCAAACTGTCCTTTTCTTTCGAACTTGATTCCGAGTGCAAAGCAGTTTCGGTGTGGGAAACTGTTGTAATCACATCTGGTTTGGCGACTGACATTTCAGCACAAGACGGAGTTCCTAATTGAAGAAAAATAATACAACTCCTAAAAAACATTTCCACCGTGAGGAACATGCAATTCCAAATATTTAAAAACAAGGAAGGATAAAGTTTCGATATTTACTGGGGAGGAATTATATCATTTCTAAGTTACCTAGTTTAAAAATAAACTAGAAAACATTTGAATATGATTGGAAAACTCACTGAGAAGCAACAACAACAAAGTATTAAGAAAATGTGACTTTGTAGTTTATACGTGAGCAAAAACTTGACTTTAATTACTGACCTTCCGATAAAATTTATTTATTTATTTAATTTTAATTTTGATAAATTAGCTAAAGGCCTTGAAAGGTTATCGTTTCATTAAACCTTAAAATGTAAGTTTCGAATTGTAATTCAATCGTAGAGATGAAAGGGTAAACAAAAGTACACGTGTTTGGTTTTGATGTTTGGACTTGACCCCTTTAAACACGCACAGTCACCTTATGCCCGCATATCCGTTGGAAACGGACCTTTAACCCTATTACTTTGTATCTTTCTCAAGATATTTGCCGTAACTTTCAGGAAACTTTTTACCGAGTTCATGTTTTCAGATTCAGTTACAAATGAATGTGATTTCTGAATTAATTTATCTTCGCATGTTTTTATACAAACATGATATTAATTTTCTAAGTCTTTTAATTTTTGTGTCACTGAACTTGACTTAAAGTTTATAATTAGATTTCTACATCTTTGACCCATTATATTTGTGTACTTTTTGTCAAATTTAATTTTATTTATTCAAAAACAAAAGTGTAACATTTGTACAAACACTTACTTTAAAAAAAAACTTGCTTGGTGTGAAGTGATACTTATTTTTGTTACAAAAATTTAATTTAAAGTTAATTGAATTCTCTTCAGGGGGACGTTGAAAACAGTCAAATCGTAAATTTCAACTGTTAAACAGCGCGCAGCAAAAAAGAGAAAGAAAGAACGAAAGAAAAAGTTCTTGATCTGTTTCTTTTCTTTTCTTTTCTTTTACTTTTACTCTTTTTCACGGACAAAACTCAAACAACGAGCAAAAACCGAAATGAAATACAAATTAAAACAAAACTTACTTAGCGGCACCAGATCGGGCAACCTTTTGCCAGAAGAACTTCTTGTGGATGAAGAATGTAAGGCAGTTAGATGGTCAATTTGGATGGGCAAACGGTCCATTTGGATAGGGAGACAGTCCATTTCAAATGACCAACTCAACTTGAGTATTGAAAAGGTCAAACATCTTTCCGTTCACTTTGGACTCTTTACCATTTCGCTAAGCTGTCAATCACATCAAAGGCTTATCAAAACTGACTTGTTCTCACACCCACCATCGGATCTACTGTCCACCGATGAAAGCGAGTGTTTTAGCAGCGTTTCTCATTGGCTGGGCGTGGCCCAAATCAGGCGTGGTTGGTCACGTGGCTTAGCTTGACTCCGCCTCAAGAGATGGAGATCAGACAGCGGCCAAATTCATGAGACCAGGTGGCAGCGCTACTGTGGAATGTTTTCGAGGGTTCCGAGACGATTTCAACCGACATGTCTGTTTATTTTGGTCGACCTCGATGGAAAAAAAATACTCACAACCAGCCAAGATTACTTAAAACATCATTATTTGTCATAACGTTACAAATTAAACTATCGCATGTTTATTTTTTTAATAGCAAGAACAAAATAACGTTTTATTGTGGCCAAGCAAACAAACATTTATCCAGAAATTTATTCAACTACATAATCAATTTAGATTCGTTTTCTGTTTATTTGGAACTGTCTGTTGTTGTCACGTTGGATAATAAAAAAACCTAATAATAGAAATGCAAATATGCGCAAATATGCGCAAAATTCATACCTAATTTCACGTAAAAACTATTAATGGAGAATGTGGAAAGACACGCTGCAAGACAAATAGTGTTTTACTTGTTAACTTTTGCGAGTAACATCAACATCAACGTCACCCTAGTGATAAATCAACAAAAGTTGACAAACCACGAAATTATTACTCTTTTTAATTTTTTTTTACTGATGTTCATTTCAGAAAAATAATAAACATAAACAAAAATCATTTCATTTATAATACCATTCGTTTTACTATATTTTTTGTTTATTATAACATTTCGTAATACAAATAATGACAACGCATGAAAAATCAATCGTCGTTTAATAAGTCTTCATCCAAATTGATATCCTTAAAAAAAAAAATTAAATAAAATTAAAATGGTAATTTGTAAATAAATAATATATATATATATTTTTTTTTTATTTTTTAAAAAAGAAAGAAAGAAAGAAAAAAAAAAGAAAAAAAAAAGAGGCACTTTTCAACACATTTACAGCTGCAACTTGGCATTTTGTCACTGACATCGCTCATAGCTAAACAGACAAGGCTCATTAGGCAAGATAAAATGATGGCGACCGTTTGAGCATGCTCAAACACTAACAACGTGTTGACTGACATCGTACTATTGTAAACTACGATTGATCCAACTATTTTAAAAGATGCTCCTTGCAATTTGTCAGTGCCCCAATTGTGAAAATTATACTCCATTTCTTTTAGAACGTCATCTGCCCCGGATGATGACGCCATTTTATCGTTCAACAACAAATCAAATATTTTAAACCTATTTTTGTTTTGGTTAAACTTAAAAATTGCCCAACTTAATTCCACTTTAAAAAAGGAGGATTTATTGCTCCCCATAAAAAAGTTTTAAGTGTTAAAAAAAAGTAAGATTTAAGTGAAGAGGTGGGAAGAAGGCGGTTTGAAAGATTCTAAATATGTTGACACTCAAATAGGTCACACGCGTGTGCTGCTGAATTTATCTAGAAATTAAGTTAAGAGACAACAGGTGTGTATAAATTGTGATTTCAATACATCAACGAAAAAATAGCTCACTTTTTTTTTTGCTCAAACCAAATTTTTTTTTCTTTGCAAGAAACATCTCGCACATGCCAACCGCAGTTGACTTGAATTTTTATTTTTTAACAATTTTTTTAAAAAAAAATCCCAAAATTCAACGTACTTTTTCCTGTGAATTAAGAATCCTGTATAAATAAACGTAGAAAATAAGACAAAAAGTCAGTTAACTTAAATACTGGTGGCATGTTTTCAAAAACACCAATTGGAATAGACAAAAACTATGAAAAGAGAATGCCGCAATGAAATATTCATCCTGCGTTAATTCTTTAAATTCTATTTGATTATTTACTGTTTTTAAAAGCTCGTATATCATTGTCTCGCAGTTAGCTAAGGAATCTGACATATTTATCCCTAATATTTTGAAACTATAAAGACGTACAAGTGCTAAACAAACCCGGTTTTACAAACTGCGTTTCAGCTGTCGTCGGCTGTTCACAATTAGAGTTAAGTGAAAATATTGTGCTAACAGTCGTTGCTGTCTCAAAATAAATTTATCAATTTAAAAATTTCCTATTTCAGGATTCTTTATTCACCGAGCGCTCATTTTCCAGGAGAATAATAGTCGTACAGCGGAAAAAGAAGAAAAAAAACGAGAAGAAATTGCAACAGCTGTGCCAGTATATACCTGGCTGCCAGACAAAAATAGGCGTCTTTGGGTGCTGACAGCTCGTTCCACCCGACACGTAATTTGTTTCGACTCGGTTAAGAAAATCCAGGGAAGGAAAGGAAAATAAAATTAAAAAAAAAAAAAAAACTAAATTAAATGTCCCTAGAGTGGCGTTAGTTTCCGGCGAAAGCCACTAGGGAATCAAGGGCCGTGTTTAGAACACTTTTTCCCCCCTCGTGCTTGCTACTGAAGTCTTATCTTGTAAACAACAGGGTGATTGAGGAGACAAGTTACTGAATAAATACTCCGAAATTATACTCTTAAAATACCCCTTACATATACGATATATTTTTTACTTACTGTTATATCGATATTATCATCGAATTTCAAGTTCTCTAAATCCAATTCCAATTCATCTTCAATTTGAATCGGATCCACCGTCGGTCTTGCAGGTTGGAGATTTGCAACTGCACCGTAGGTTTCTGTTGTCGGATTCGCCCCAGTTCGTGCTTCGTGAAACATTGTGTCATCCTTGATTAAAAGCAAATATAATCTTGTTATTAGTTTTTTTTTTTTTGGTTTGGCTTTTCAGTTATGACCTATATTTAACTTATTTATTTATTTATTTTTGTAATTTTTCAATTGAAGGGGGAGAAAAAATTGAAGCGAGCTCAGGTAACCCATTTGTCAGCAAACCAAGAGAGGAAATATTTTTTTTCTTCTAAAATTTAATTGAAATTTGATAGCGACACATTTTGTAAAGCCAATTACAAAAATAGGGATAGGAAAAAGAATTTGTAACAGAATCGGTTCGCAAACAACCGCATCACTCAATATGTGTCTCAACCTTGGCCCTCTACCGTTTCTCTTATCATTTTGAGACAAATGAAACAGACCCCTCGAAGGTATTGAAAAAACGGAGGAGGAAAAAAAAAACAATTTTAAACCAAATTATTTTTTTATAAAGAAAAAAAAATTATTTAAAATATTATTTTCACAAATATACACAAACCGATTTAGATCGTGTTTTTAAATGATTAAAATCAGTAAACTAAAACCTTGTTTAATTTCAAAGTTTTCAATCTGAGTTTCCAGTAGCAACAACATACCGCTCCGATAATTCTCAAAATATTAAAAATAAAAAAATAAAAAACAAAACCAAATTATGTTGCGTGTAAAGTGAGCTCGTGATCTCAGTCACGGCGAAAGAATTACAAAACAATCCACCTTGTCAGTGGAAATGTTTACAAACTCACGGGTGAACCTCGGTTTCATCCCGGGTGAAAATAATACAGAAATTTAAACAATTTTATATACAAGATATATAACCAGAGGTGTGCGAGGATGTTTGTGTTTCCGTAGCAGTATTCGTTACTCAATCCAAGCACCAACATAAAACTTAAAAATACATCATCAAAAGTTGTTTGTAAGAAAGACATTCAATGTTTTCTTGGAAACCAATCATAATCTTTACAAAGAAACATTAAATATTGAATTTTAGTTCTAAAATATTTTGCTTATTTATGACTAAAGTATTTATTTACCTCGGTGTCATCTGTTGCTGTTGCGTACACAAACTGACCAGCTGCTTCCATTTTTTTCATTTCATCGACCAAATTACGTTCGATCGTCGTCTGTGAAAAAATTTTGGATCGTTTAACCATGAATGAACAATGAAATCAAGTTTCTACAATGGTTTCTTACGGGTGTTACTGGGTATTTCGAAGCTGGAATTCGCTGCTTTCTACTTTTCACGTATTGTTCCGTTTTGCACGCGTCGCTTAATCCCACGAATAGATTCTCGTACTGTGCTGGATCAGCCAAAGATTCAGCAGCTTTTTTATTCGTTTTCCCCAAAGATTCCTTCCACAAAGTCAATATTCTTCAAATAGAAATATGTTAATATTTTTTTTTTTTAAATAAAATAATAAACTATACCTCGAAATTTGACTGGGTAAATATGTTCTGGCAAAGAAAGCCGCTTCGGGCAAGCGATTGGTGCTTATGAGAACTTCGAGACATTTTTCCAAACTAAAAATTAAAAAAAATAATTGTTAGTATAATTTTTAATGCGTATTAATGAATTAATTTGTTGCTTACTCTCCGAGTAAGAAATAAGACAAAAAGGCCACGTTGTTTTTTCCATTGGTTTCAGCCGTCTCGCCCAACTTCTCAACCATCGGAGCACTCCCAGCAGAAGTTGCAAGCAGCAACAAACCACCAAAATCTTGGGCATTGTGCAAGCATTCCTGCGCCAAAGGAAACTGGCATCGACTCGTTGCTAATTCAGCTAATTGCTTCCACTTTTGCTCAGACTGTGCTTCCTGCGCCAACTGGTACGCAGTTTTCAGTTCACCGAGTTGAAGTGCCAATTCGAATTTGTGTTCAGGATCAGTCGACACTGCAAGCGCTTGCGATTTAAATCCCTAAAATATAAACGCATTTTGCTATACCGCAAAAAGAAAAAGAAAAAAATCATTGTTTAATTACTTGTTTCTCGAGAAAGTGTGCAACTCGTGTACGTTGCTCTTTTGGAATCGTGGGCAAAACTTTATCAGCCGTTTCAAAATCCCTTCTCATAACGGCCGTTTGATATTCGAGAACCGAGAGCAATAGTGAATAACTCACAACATTTAATTCTTTATCGCCCAAATACAGCCGGTTGTCTTTGGGAATGTACCCCAAGAGATACATAGTTCTAAACAACACAAAAATAAATAAATATATTAAATTCAATAAATTTAAAATTGATATTACCGATCCGAATGTGAAATTGTAACTATTTCACCACCAACGTAATAATTTAGTCGATTCAATCCATTTGTATAAATGAAGCAGTCTCCAACCCACAATCCGGTTTTCACAGTTTCTTGAACTTCACCCAATACCTATTTCAAAAAAATTAAAATTAAATATTCTAATAAACAATAAACTCGAGAAAAATTGCCAATAAATTACATCGAAAGCATCTTCAATACCATCCTCGCTGACACCTTGTTTAGTTTCTTTACTATGTGTCACTGCTTCAGCGTTATACTTGAGAATAAAATACGATTCATCCGTAGCGATGCAAACCAATTCGCCACTTTCAGCCCACATTACCTAGTAAAGCGAAGGAACAACACGTTTAATAATCAATAGAGAGTTGACGCGCTAAATAAATTACGTGTTTAGGTTGAATTTCAATCCTGCGTACTAACTCGAGCGTTTCCCAATCGTAGAACGCCAATCCACTAACAGATTTGACTCCGAGCATAAACCCACCGAAAATACTCTCGGCTCCAAACTCTGGCTTAAAGGATTTTTTTTCCTTAAAATTTTTAAACAGCTTTACGCTGGTAGAATTTTCCCTGACTGCGTACTCGGACGAATCCAACGCCCACACAAACTCCTGGGCACTGCCAAAACTTTTGTTTCGTAACGCCATAGCCGTATAGATGATGTACTCGCCATCGCCGCAAACAACCACGAACCGACCATTCGGATTATGAGCGATTGTATGGGGATAAATTTCACAACTGCCCATATCTTTAACGGCTAATGGGAGGCGTTCTCCGTCGTTGATCTCAGTGTCGGTCATCGATTTCAAATTAGCTTGTTGAATTTCGGAATGTTTAGCCCAGATTATTTTTCCGCTGCTGTCCATTGACATTGCCGGCTCTTCGCGACCAAGCTGTAATTTTTACAAACGAGGTCAAAAGACAATATTACACGTTACCGTCGTTAATTTTGTTACTTTAATTATAATGCTGCCTTCATCATAACCCAACGCAACGTTGTTGGAGCCTTTCATGCAAGAGACTGTCCAAACGCGTTCCAATGCATAATTTAAAGTTGTTTCCAAACGGTAGGTGTTTGCGTGCCAGATACGAACAGTTCCTATCCAAAAATAAAATAAAATATAATTAGAAAAATTTTATTTTTATAATCATGAAAATTTTAACCATCTTCAGAGCCAGTTATTATTATGGGCAATTCAGGATGAAAAGAAACTGCCGATATGTTCTGAGCGTGGCCTTCCAACGTCTGAACGCAAGTTTTATTCTGATAGTCCCATATTTTGACGAGTCTGTCATCAGCACCGGAAATTAAGTAAGGCTTATCTCCACCGTAATAGTAATCAACGCAATTGACTCCTTTTTCATGACCCTCTAACGTAAAGTTAGGTGTGCTCGAACCCAACTGCCAAACCTAAAAATTCACCAAAAGAAAAGAATTCAGTAGAATAAAAATTTTGTATTTTCGTTATGATTGCGGTACCTTGACGGTTCGGTCAAGAGAAGCACTCGCGAACGTGTTATTATCTTTAGGATTAATAACAATTTGCATAACGTAATGCGTATGACCTTCAAAAACTTGCTGGCAGGACCATTGCTTTTCCCAGTTCCACAATTTAATCAACATATCATCTTAAAAATAAAAATATTAAAATATAATATTGAATGAAACCTAAATAAAATTTTGATTTTACCGCTGCTAGTTAAAACAAATGGTTGCGTAGGATGAACGACGATGCATCGAACATAATCGGAATGCGCTTCGAACATGTGAACACGTTCCAACGTGTTGTAATTAAATACACGTATTTGCATATCATCCTGCAACAAACAAAAATGTGGTAACGACAAATGTCCAAATGAATAAAATTTATATTCCTAATTAATTCGTACAGTTCCAGTGATGATCCAGTTTTTTCTGGGCACAAATTTCACCGCTCGGACCGGTAAATCACACACTTCGAAGGATTTAACTTGTTGCTAAAAACAATAAAACGTTTTTATTATATCGCCGACTTGGATTTGTTTAACAATATTTTGACTGTTTTATACCTGAGTTTCATGGTTCCAAATATGCACGTTACCATTATACAAACTGGCAAGCATCCATGGTTCAGTTGGGTGTAAGTCTACACTCTTTACTCGATCTGATCGAGTAGAAAGTTTTCGTTTGATGTCTAACCGCAGAGGCTGTAAACAAACGTGCCAGATATGCCTCGTTAATATTTTTAAAATTTCACAACTAAAATTAAAATAAAATACCATTTTTCCTGATCCGATGTGTACGTAACGGATTTCTTTGCTTCTGTGGTATGAAAATAATAATATCAGCTAAAAAAGGGACAATATTAATCAGAATATTGTCAAAAGTAATGACGAGAGCACAGTAGACGTGGCCAAGCGGTTTATCGATCGCCACGCCACTATATGGTGCGAAATGACGAGTTACGTGCCGCCATATTTAGTCCACACGTCTATTGGTTCTTATTGCGCTTGCGCAATATTCTGGTGGTTCCGTTTAATATTGCTATGGTGATGATATAACTTCCGGCTTCGCTTATTTAGCGTCAAAATGGTCGTTTGTGTTGAATAGAAATAGCCATGAGTTTGACATTTTTGCAAGGGATTGTTCCCGCTCGTTTTTTGATTTTGATATCACATTTAATTATTGTATTAATTATTTTATGGAGTAAAGTAAGTTGATTTAAAAAATTACTATTTTATTGCATTTTATGGTGTTTATTTAATTACGCCTTTATACAATGGACAGGATGAAATTGTTCGACAAGATATGCAATTTCTTTACACCGAAGCTGATTTTAAGAAAAGACATGACAAGTAAAAAAATGTAAAAATGTTACTTATAAACAAGTTACTTAATAATTTTTTTTTCTTTTTACATTTAAAAAAATTTATTATTACTTAGTTTATTAATTGGCTTATACATGAGCATAAGCTTAATTGCAATTGAATTAATTTCTTTTTTATCTGGAATTTCTCTTTTTTGGCCATTTGTATCATTTCTTTGTAAGCATATGTTTATTTTGTTCGATTTTAATTTTTTTTTAAATCTTTTTTTTTTTTTACTTTAGCCATGACATTTCACAGCTTTGGTTCAATATGCCTAAGTTATTTCATTATCCATCAATGGCAGCCTGAATTATATTGGTTGATTTTTGTACTATCAAATATTATTCCCATTATGTGTGAATTATTTGTTATACTTGGAGTTTTCGTCTTTAAAAAATAAAAAAAGTAATAAAAATGTAAATATATATGAACAGTATTTATTTATGTAACTCTTTAGTCTTTTATATAAAATAAATAAATCTGGCAATGATGTTTTTAATTGACCCGTCTCGACTGTTCTCTGAACTCTTAATTGCTCAGCCATGTCGTCATTGATAATCAATGGGGTAACTATGGTGATGCAATACACAAATCGAGAAGTGGAAGGGGAAAAAAAATGTATGTAGTTAGGCGAGCATTTGTCCGGTGCATGGTTGTCTTGGCAACAATGATTGTGACCTCCAATTGGTATCGCGAATTCACGTGATTACGTGAAGGTAGTCCTTAGTAACTAACAATAACAAAAATAAATCGAGCTAGGACAAAATAGTTGAGTGGATTACTGGATTAGCTCTTAATGACGAGTAATTAATAACAAAAGTTTGTCACGTGATAATGTTGTGAAGTGACAACAATTTAAAATTGATGAGCGGCAAACGAAAACCAGCATCAACACTTTCGCCTCGAGAAAGTGGTGACGAAGAAGAGGAGAAGAAGAAAGAAAGTTTGGGGATTGAGTTTGAAAATGCTACAAGCCCAATTAGCAGTTGCAACAGCAGCACGGCATCTGGTCCAATTTACGAGCGGACACCGGGATTTGCCAAACATGCACATGCAGTTTTGTCCAACATTAAGGGGAAGAAAAAGAAAGGGTTGATCACTCCCGACACTGCGCAAGTGGTCAACCACAACAACAAAACGAGAACGAAGTACAAAGGTAAATTAAAAGTTGACTAAATAAGTTTAATAAGTTGATAAAAGCTAGGAATGGCTTCATTTTCTTGTATGAGTCAGATAGAGTCACGTGCTGACGTGTGGACGTGAGCGCGCATGGGAAATATTTTGATGGGTAAATTAGAGTCAGGAAGAATTCAACAAAGAACTTCACTGAACTTGAAAAATAACTGATGTTTGAACCCTTTTTAAATTTAAGTTTCTTTTTCTTGTTTCTTCTTAGTTTTGTTAGAAATTATATAAATAAATTATAATTATTGAATGAAAGTTTTATGGTGGAAATTGATAATTGGTTTTTCTATTTTCCCCGAAATGGTTACATTTAAATCAATAAACAGTTTTCTTAAATTTATGATAATTAGACAAATAATATAGATTTTTCAAAATAAAATGCATAATTAATAATTATAGAGTTCAATGTTAAAGAATAGGCAATTTGTGTTTTCTTTGTGTTTTCTTTGTGTTTTCTTTGTGTTTTCTTTGTGTTTTCTTTGTGTATTATTTTTGAGTTTTATTTGTGTTTTATTCGATTTTGTAAATATTATACCACTTAAGTATAAGTAAACAGTAAGGTAGTCATCCATTTTCGATATTCGCCTTTATTATTGCGCATTATCTTTGCTATATTTTGCAGAACCATTGCCAATGAGATTAAGGTCCCTTCCACAGTCATTTTGGCAACAGCCAAATGCTACTAATAATGCATCTCCAGCTAATATATTTCCCGTTTTGCCACCCTTATTTAACAAAGAACCAACAGAAGATATTGCAGGTATAGAATATCAATGTTGTCAAGACAAGTGTAAAAAGTGTTTGTTAATCTACAATGAACATTAAGATTCAACAGATCAATATTTGCCACATTAGTGTATTCCTAATGGAGAGTTTCTATTTTTAACATGCAGAAGTTCGACCAGTAACACCAACCGAAGATGGTCAACCAAATAAGGACAGTAAAACAAGCCGAGACTACAATAGTCGATCTATCACTGTTGGAAATACGGATTTACTGTACAGGTTATTTGATAAAGTAAATGGTGTGCAACATGTGGCAACAGTGAAAAGAGGCAGGTAATACAAATGAAATCAATAATCTACGAGCACACTTTGTACCTACGGGATTTTACAGGCCAAAGAAAACATTCAATACATTTGCATCACGGAACTCGCGTTCAGACGATCCATGTATGATAGGTGTGGTAAGTGAGAAGCTTTTACCACTGCTGTCGTCGTCCGACAGGGGACAGGGGAATGCCCACAGAGCAGGCGTTCACACGACACTTACTATGGTGCCCCTAAAAGATGGTGATAAATCAGTATCATTGCCAGCTCTCAATTTTGACTATAATTATTCTCAATTGCTCTCCGAAGTTGTAGTCAAATTGTAACTCTTTCAAAGTATTCGAATTGAGATAATTTGGTTGGCGAATTCTTGCAATGAGATTAAGTACCCGTACGTACTGAACGTGCATGTGTAAGCGGCCAAATGGGACGGTGCAATATCCGCTGAATTGTCATGTTGGCAATACATTTTTGTTTAACTTTTTGATCAGAATACTCATTTATTTTAT
Source organism: Strigamia crassipes (assembly GCA_034683725.1). Classification (NCBI taxonomy): domain Eukaryota; kingdom Metazoa; phylum Arthropoda; class Chilopoda; order Geophilomorpha; family Linotaeniidae; genus Strigamia; species Strigamia crassipes. The sequence goes on from JAQFXT010000217.1 coordinate 43,049, forward strand.
ACTGTTTTGTCTCCGAAACGAACCCTTTATCAGACGACCCTCCGTCCGTAACAATTTCGATTTTTGAAGTTAAAATGTAGGAAAGGAGAAAATCAAGAAGCACATTTTAATTAATTTGCACCAAAATGCTTTATTCCGATTGTAAATGTATGTTGTTTTAGATTGTACAACGAAGTACTACTTCGGAAGTAGTAGACAAATGTACAGGGCCGGCCACAAGGGGGGTGCAGCGGGTGTAAGGCACCCGGGGCCCCGGGTTGTGCATGGAGCCCCAGGTTTATACATGGGGCCCCGGAAAAATAAAACAAAAAAAATTAGAACGATAAAAACAGAAAAGCGAAATGAAATCACTCAATAATTCAACAAGTAGGAGACCCACAATTCTTTTCGCACCCGGGCCCCATCTTGGAGAAGGCCGGCCCTACAAATGTATAAATTTTAACAGCAATGTGTTGCGTATTGTGATATGTGCTTTAATTAGACCTGTTAATGCAGTTTGAAGAGCTACTTTGCTACTTTAGATTTTAAAGTTTAAAAACACAATTCTCATTCTCGAAGTTGAAATATTTTTAGTTCCTAGTCATCGGTATATTTATTTAGGAGCTCTAAGATTTTTCAATGTAGGAGAATGTAATTAAGTTACATTCGTACTGCTCATCGTTTCACATTGTGTCCCTCGCTTTGCAGAATTGCAAAGTTTGTTGTTTAGAGAGAAAGACACAAAATGTGTAGAGAACAAATATATAAGCAATACAATTTAAAATGCATTCCTACGTGCCTCAATCAATTTCTGTATATTGAACTTTTTGCCTGTGATAAAAAAAAAAAGCAAAACCTTTTAATTATACGCATTTTTAATTAAGTTTTTTTTGTACAGTTAATCTTACTGTTAAGTTCATTATATATATTTTTTCGATGTCAAACTAAATTGTTCTTTATTTACATTAAAAAAAAAACTCATAAAAAAATCCTTAGGAATGTAAGATTATTTACTTTCAAAATAAATTAAAAAATTAATTTTTACTTTTTTTACACGATTATTATTATTATTATTAAAATAAAAAGCAATGAAATTAGCAATGTCTGCTTAATCTAAAATCCGTAATAATACAGCCTAGTTTGAACATTTGTTTTCTCTTTACGTTTTGTGCACATACGCCAAAGGCCACTTTTACAAATTCCACCTCTTTTTACATCGGATATGGACAAATAGACTATATAATACAAAAATACGACAAATTATTCACCTCCCAAAAAACTTTTTAAATATAAATATCTTTAATACAAACAAAGTTGTAATAAGTTGTGAAAAAATCGTGAATCTTTTTCTCTTTCTATCTCTCTGAAATCAAGAGACTTCTCTGACTGTCTCATATCCTTGTTAAAACTTAAGTTTCACACCAAACGTTGATATTTAGTAATATTTATAACCACATGTCACATTCCTTATATAATGTTCTTTCATCTTTGGCATTTAATTTTTAAAAAAACTTTTCAAAATGTGTCGTTTATGCCTTTTACGGGACTAGAAGCTAAAATACTAACGAGAAAATATTTTTACTGATACATTTGAAAATAAAACTGAATGAATGTAGATTTCTCTTCAAAGTTCAAACCGATGTGACAGTCATGGCGTCGAAGTCGCTAGTGGATCTGACTCTTCTGTGACGAGCTTTATCGTGATGTCCTCCACCAGTCAATGGTGTCTGCCCAGTAGTGGTGTGTCTTGGAACTGGAGGGGGGAGGGTCATCACACGTAAGTCCCGTTTCACTTTTAAACCTAAAGCTCTGGACAGGGAACCCTAGAAGAAAATCAAACTCGAATAAGCGACATTTAAAAACAAAATAAAAACAAAAACTACTTTCTAGTGCCAAAATAATAATGTCTCTTATTGTTTCCTCACCTGACTAGGACCTTCCAAGTAGCAGGTTAAATAAGGTGATAATATTATTTAAGTGTAGAAGATTTAGATTTATTTTGTGGGGATTTGCTTTTATGCAGAATAGTGGGGGAGGCTAACTACGATAACAATAGGGGGAATTGAAAAATAAGCTTAATTACTGTACAAACAACAAACGTAACCGCACATAAAAATATATAATTTGTGCAAATCAAAATGAAAATAGGTTCTGCTCACGATTAAGTCATCATTTTGCCGAAAAAAATGATAAGATTATGCATTGTCATTACTTAAGTCATATAGTAAACTCGAGTTAAGTTTCAAAAATAAATATAATGGGTCTTTTTACCCTTAGGCTTGATTTTGAGGTTTCACTCGATTTGGCCAATTGTAATCCGCTAGCATAAGAGCGTGAAAAGTTGTTTCCTTTCTTGCTGAGCTTAACTGGTTGGCTTTCTTGTTCCAAAGAACATCTAAGATAATTTGTAAATTGACCAATCGATCCAAATAAATCTTACAATCAATTTTTAATACCGAGCAGGTTGTATTAAAGCTTCTAATTCAGTAGTCAAATGTCTCCTAATGATGTTCTTCGATTGTGGAATTCCGAGCGCGGCGGCCATTGTGTCCGCAGTGAAAGTTGGTTCAAGAATGACGAATGCTCCATGTACTCCGCTCTCTCGCAAATTTTCAGCATATTCCTAACCAAGAATAAAATAAAATAAAGCAAAGTCTTTGATTTCCAGTGATAAATTGTTTTTACCCCTAAGTCAATGCTCGTGGCCCATTTGATAAATCGTTGATTTGTCCACACGAGGGGATCGGAGTCATGAATATCACACTGCGATCTTCTATCTGACAATATCTGTAAACACTTTCTAGTAAATAACAAAATCTATTTAAAGAAAAACCAACTGCGTACTTGTTTATCGTAGCCAATCATTCGCATAAGTTGAATTCCATGTAAAATACTGATTTGATGGAACTTCCTGGATACACCTAAATGCTTTTCTAACTCCTTACGCCCGAGCTGTTCAAGCACTCGCCCATCCACTAAGTGGTTTGCAAAGGCATCCACGTACTGACTTAACCCTAAACCTGGAAGCCATTCCCCACACACCCACACATGAGAGAGCTCGCCAATTTTAGGATACCGGCTGCAAATAAAAAGAAACCAATAACTGAATCTATTTTTTAAATACGGTAGTTCACGCCAATAAACCTGTACCAGAAATTAGGATCTCTAAATTCCTCTACAGCCAGACGTAATTTTTTCCGGTGCATTGGATTACTCATTCCCAGACAGGAGTCTAATTCGCTGTCTGTCAATTCGAGTAAAATCTAGACAAAAAACAAAATATTTAAACGTTAAATTAAAATTTCCTTTATAATAAATGCAAAAAATATTGCGCACTTTTCCACTTTTAATGTTTTCAGCACAAGCTAATGAGTATTGCGGCATTCCAAGAGATAATTCCAACCAAGCGACAACGGCAAGCGCTTTCCATCTTTCAATGGGAATATTTTGAGCTTCCTCGAGAAGTCGCAATTTTTCCGCATACGATTCCTCCGCTAGGGGACTAGCACATAAGCTAGTGTACGGACTCCATGACGATCGTTTATCATCTAAAATTTATCAAAAAATATATTATTCAACTAATCAAATATTAAACAAGGATTGCACAATCAACCTTCGTAGAGTCCCGCACTATCCACCGATCTCCTGCTACGACTACGTGAAAACACTCTGGATATCGAACCCCAAGTGCCCTTGTGGCCGTGTCGACGGTGAGTTTTTTTCTTGAGATCCATCGTGCTCAGCACATGAGATAATTCTTCGGCCGAGCGTGAGAGTCCTTGAAGCATCGGTGGAGTTGGACTTGATTCATTGCACACGCTCATCGCTGGCGCGGAAACAAACGAATACTGTGAAACAAACTCGCAACTTAACTTTAAAAAGATTCAACTATACCGGCGTAAATGGGGCTCCCGTCGCCGTCCGTTTGATCCGCATTTACTGATGGTCTGTCTCCAGGTGTCGGGGTTCTGGAGGAGACACTGGCAGTGCCTAAAGATGTGGGAGTGTGATCACGCCCATTCACATTGATCGACGTCAAAGTAGTCGATGTATGATAGCCATTAGATCTGCTCGCTAAACTTTCTTGGTCTGAATAGTAGCCCAATTGAGAGAGTTGTTTTCTTGCCTGTGTAATAAAAATAAATTAAACCCGTGTCTTTCTGCCTTCTGTCAAATTCCAAACATACGAAAAAAAACTTTAGAAAAAAAAGAATGTTTTTCAGGCGCCTAGCGAGGGTAAAAAGAGAGATAGCACTTTTCAATTTTTAGCGTGAAGCGGTCGGTGTAATCGCACCACTCGAGCAGATCGCAGGAATGAGAGTTGCATGAAACCATTATCAATAAACCTAAGCCTTACTTCATTGAGTTCCTCTTGCACTTGCTGCAGCTGTGATTCTTTGAGACCCAGTTGTGCGCAGAGAGACACAGATCTTTCCGATTCGTCTCTAGCATGCTTCAAAATACTCCACTTCTCTCTCTCGCTTGAATCTCTCTCCAAAGTCAACTTTTAAGCAAAAAAGAAAAAAGAAAAAAGAAAAGCAAATTTAATTTAAAAAAATCAACTAAGCGTTTATAATTGAACATTTTCTTTTTGAACGAAAACGATAACGTTTCGAAGGCCACATCATTCAACAACTTTTTTTTTTCTTTTCTGTTAACGATGAATGCAGTACTTAAAACTAAGAAAGAAAAAGTAATCGTTTTTGGGCGTGTTTGGGTTGGGAAGAAGAAATGCATTTTGTTGCGTCTTGCAAGAATATTTTACATAATTGCAATTGAGGAAAAGTTGTTTGAAGGTATTAAAATCTTTTATGGAGCCACATTGGGAGACAAATCTATTCATTTCTATACGTGTGCACATTTTGAGCAGCTGCTGCGACTCAAACACAAATCACTCGGACAAGATGGTAATAAAAAGAAGCAAACTGGCAAAAATAACTAGCCGAACTAGAAACATGTTCCGATCAATAGAATAGGAAACGGTGGTATGATCTTATCAATATTCAACTAAAGATTATTTTCCCCCCCAATGCTCTTTGGTTATTACAACTCGCCATCTCTTGCACATATTTTTATTGTTCGTGTGACTATGCACGAAAAGCCATATAAATGGAGGCAAACTTTTCGGAAAAATAATGATCCCCATCAATCATGTGTGAAAAATCTCTCATTTCATCTATCTAATTATCCATCAAATTGCTCCCACCAACCCTGACACCCTCTTTAAGTGAAGAACAAGCGCAATTAATACCCATAATTCGTGCCTTGACCCGCTTAGCAAAGTGCAGTTTAGCTGTGCTTTGTGCTCTGCTTTTGTTTGCACTCTTTTCTTTTGTAATATTTTTACATTGCAATAGAATTAATAGTTTGTGTACGACTATCTAGAGTAATGAATCAAGTGATAATTAGCAGGTTTAAGTTTTGAAGAAAAATAAATGAAGAAAAACAACAAAAACTCTGCTTTGATCATTTCTGTAATGAAACTCACCTCAGATGAATACACAGCGGTCGATAGGAATTTTTTCGAAGCGATCTAAATGCCAATAACAGTACACGTATCAAACCCAAAGAAAACAGTAAAATTAAATATTTAAAAAAAGACCCTATGAACTACAGCTATCTGGAGATTACCAATAGTCAAATTATCCTAGAATTTTATGCTACGATGTTTGTGAGTCTACCTGTTTAATGCTCTCATCACTCTCCTTTACACGCTGTTCGTAATTTCGTATAAAATCCCTCAGCTCTTTTTCCTTATCTTCTAATGTGCCATAGAGTTGTTTCATTTGGTTAAGTAAATCAAATTTTTCTGCTTTCAGTCGCTTTCGGTCGGTTTTAAGAGCTGAAAGAGAAGTGGAAAAAAAAATATGTTAGAGTGAGATAAGAGTGAAATGTAAACGACATGGAAATGTATTTAAATTAATAAAAAGAGGAAACTATGTTGAGTTTCAACGAAATTAATTTTTTTTTCTTCAAATCAATCGATTTAAGTGCTTGTTTCATCAACTAAATGTGTAATATTTTCATCAATTCAACTATTTAAAGGTAATAAATGATTATTATACAATTTTTTTTAAACATAAATCTATTTTAATGTTAAACAAATTTTAATTGACGTTTTAGGTGAGCTCAAGTGTGTTTGAAATTTGAGAAAATTAATCGATTAAGTGAAACCATAAGCTCAAAAATAAACATATTAGCGAAAGAAAACAAATTATCTAGTACCGTATTTACAACATGAAAACCATTCCTGGAATTAATCAATATTGAAGATACCCTCTTATCCATCCGGTTTAAAAATAAACATTTCATTATACATGAATCGAATAAGCCGCAATGATTGCAGGCTAACAACCATTTTCTTTTTTTAAATTTTACATTTTCCCTTAATAATTGTCTGTTTTAGAAAATTTATACGGTGATTAAAAAGAACTGCGCAAACTTTGCAGTCACGAAAGTTTAATTTTTTGAAATTTACTAGTGCTGCCACACATATTTGACTCCGGCAAGTGCCTGTATTGAGGGCTTTTTCCTGGCTTGCTACCAAAACCATCAAGCAACACTAACCCTAAAATATCTCCTAAATGTACACAGAAATCTTGAAACCTACTAGACATTTTGTCTAAGTAAATATTTAGTAGCCAATAACATTTTATCTGTTTAACTGGACAGTTGTGTGTATTTACGTTGATAATTGCAGGTTATTTTTAACATGTCAACTGTATTTGACTTATCCACAATACATTTTATTCATTTTGGTTTTAAGAGTGCATTTTTTTGGCATTGTTTACTAGGCTCTAAGAAAAGGAGAAAAAAAAAATGACGTCAAAAAATAAAAATAGAATTTAACTTACAATTCACCGTTTCTTTGGCTTGTTCCAATTCTTCCTCCAGTTTTTGAAAACTCAAGCTTTGATCGTTATCCCGTTCACCCGTTGAAAATTGCTCTTTAAATTTTTTTAGTTTTTCTATTTCTTTCTGAAGGTTTCTGTTTTCTTGATTTAATTTTTCACTTTCAGTCCTTAAAGATGCCACTTCTTCTGTCAACTGGTTATCGCCAGGATGGTAAAATGAATTGCAATCTAATAAATATACAAATAAATAAACACACTTTAAATCACCATATTTGAAATAAATAATAAAATTGTAAAAATAAAATGAGAAATCCATTTCGAAAACAATTTAAAGTCTGTCGTCCTTGATTGTAATACCAGAAGTCAGGAATTTCAGAATCAATAAATAATAAGTACTTTCAGGAGTTGGCAAACAGATCAATAAGCTTGCATTGAAAATTTAGTGCAAAATGGTCATGTACATCAACCACATTGTACTTTATTGACAACAATTCAAAAATTAACTTTTATGCTTCCTATAGTTCGAAATGTCATTACGTGATTGTGGCTTTTCATCAAGTGGTTTCACTTGTTATTACAGTTTTACAATAAATGCATGTGAAAATGCAATAAAAAGGATTTTAAGCTACACAATGGTATTAGTTTATATTGAAATACTTCCAGTAAACGCTACGTAGACAAAAGAGATCACATACCAGAATTCAAGTGTTCGTGTTATTAAATTTTTTATTACAACCATTTTGCTTCCCCTTTACTTATTAAATTACACGTAAAATTAAAGAAACGCATTTTAACGGCCGTACATTTGCTTTGGAGGGAAAAAAATTAGCAGAAAAATGGGTTAATAGAAAACTAGAGTGAGTTGCAACGAGATTAGAAAAAAAAGGGGGAAAAAAGTGGAGCTGGCTCTTACACTTTGATTGCTTTCTTTTCACTGCTATTGCAAAGAAGTTTCTTCCTTTCGAGCCAATTCTAATCACAATTTAACACCAACGTACCCGCACTCGTGTCCAAGGATGACTACATTTTCATTTCCAATTTCTTCCTACAATATTGACAATTGTACATTTGGCAGCTTTACCCGTCACTTTTTTCTTTTGTTTTTTAAGCAGTAATTAGCAAATGTCCTTTTGTCAATAGAAATTATGCTTTATCTCCACTTATACTAAGTTTCTAGCTTCTAGAAAAATAATTTCTATAGAAATTAATGTTCCAGTTTATGACGTGACTCCATTGTCCGAGTTCCGTGAGAACTCTCAAACTTCCTGCTAAGAGTTCTACCAAATAGGTGCATTCAATCTGCGCCTTCAAAGTCATTTCTTTATTGTCTGTACAGTATATATCTTTTGGCTGGCGGCTACGACGTTAGTTGTTAGTTTACGACGACATCACTTTTAAAAGTGCGAGCTAAAAGATACTTGAGAGAGTTATAGAGAACGTACAAGTGTTCTTATTTCGATTTGTCTTAAAGACAGATGTGCACTTTGTGTATCATCAATGATTCAAATGAGCATTCTATAAAAGTGTACTTCTATACCTTTACTTTAATTTATTTATGAAAAGTGAAACGTTTCAACAGGTGCAATCAATTTGTAAAATGAGAAGCCACTTATGCAGTTGTAACTACTGTGATAGTGACACTAGACAGATGAGGATGCACATTTGGTAAGTTAAAACATTCTCTAAAATGTCAACAATCTAACAAAAAAGGACTGAAAAAGAAGTCTGCAAGTCGTCTGCATTAAGTAAGAAATGTCACTCATCCTTCCAGCTTTAAAAACACTTTCATTTTTAAAGGCTTTATTTAACTTGACCGAATATTTCAACTCCGGTTGCGTCAAATCGTTATGTTGGACATATAGATTACGGTTGACAATGCGTCATTCGGGGCGTCCACCAAACGTTATTTGAGATAGCCAATGAGGGCATTTGTAGTCGGTAAATAAGCAGACATATTTGATTTAAATAAACATTCTATTATATTAAGTAACTTATCCTATGGTAACGAATCCCTTAATTTACAACATGTTACTGGCTCCAGCGTACTAAACGAGAATAAACTACGTCACACCACAAAAAACCGACTTGCCTCTTTTTCAGCTTTTTTAAAGATGGATGCTCAATCCATTAATATATTTAGCAGGCACGTTCATTCAGAAACGATAAGCCTTATAAGATGTTTCCTTTTGAGTTGTCTGTTTATTTAGTGGCGAAATAAAACTCTTTATGTATTTACTCGTTCATTAATTGAAAGCACCTAATGTCTCACAAAAAAAAAAAATTCTAGAAAATGTAATAAAACAAAATTCTAGAACTTCAGCGTTAGTGGGCACAAATACTGTAATTAAAAAGAGAAAAGGGAAAGAGAGACGATTTGCTCATTTGACAGCTAAATCTCATAAGTTTTCGTTGTCTTTAAATATAACTCATTAGCGGTTCCTTTTAACTTAAAAAAAAACCTTCATGTATAATCAATACCTGAGACATAAATGTAAGTTAAAACTGCACTTGCAATGACAACTATACGACGAGTCTCCAGATGCTTTGTATAAAGGTCAAAAATATCTTCGCGAAAGCACAAACATGTACATCAATGTCAGCAGAAATAAAGCGTAGTTTTCAACAAAATTGATAGGCCTATGCAACGTAAACCTTTTTTAAGGAGATTAACAAAATACGGCAACACTTACTTCGACATAAGACATTTTGAGTGGGGGATCCAACGCTGTTATCAGTGTGCGGTGACAGTTGGTTGATGCGCCTATTCGTATCAGCGAGTTCTGCTCTTAATACGCTGACATCTTGTTGCGCCGTTTGAATGTCTCCGTCAATGCGTTCAGCCAGTTGTTTGTTGTCGTCAACCATTTTGCGAAATTTACCCTTCAAATAAAACGATATTAGTATTACTACGAGCAGCATTCGCTAATGTAATTCAGCTAATCCAAATATTTACTTGTGCATCTAATAATAGGCATCTCATCAGAGCCATGGAGGACTTGAGTGCCTCCCTTTGTTTTGGTTGAATACATTCATCGAAATCGACATCTTCGTCATAATCACAGGTTTTCGGAGCAAAGATAAATTGGACGATTTGATCGTTTAATGAATCCAACGACTGGATAGCTAATACAAACAGAATAAAGGGGGAAAATATAATAATTTGGATCCAACTGCATATAAATGTAACAAAAAAAATGCTAAAAATAAATAAACTGGAGAAAACCTAAATCAAATCAATGTTTCTGTTAAACGTCTCTCTGGATCTCGTGTCAGGGTTTAAATGAAGAATTATTTCCTCGTAATTAGAATGTATAATCATACAAGCATAAACATTTATGAAAACTTGACACAAATGATAACCTTTAACATTCTTCCCACTGCGCAAGTGCAAATCTTGTCAAATGCTAAGCAGATATGAGTTATTGATAATTAAAGATTTTTGTTAAATGACATAGTCCATGCTAAACTGTGCATTTTGATTTTCTACATATCAGCAATACCACAGTGCTGAATCAGATCCATTTAATCAATTGATATTATTGTCATATCTTTTTGCTTGTGTGTCACGTTTTATTATTGCTTACTAAGAAGCAGAGTTTGAAAAATGTCACGTGAGAAAGTCAACGACACCTTGTTTTTTTTTTGTGTGTAACATTTTTTTAAAGATGAATTTTAATCACTTTTATTGGAATCATGCCAAGAAAGTAATATAACGGATGAATATGTTCCACCAAGGTCAATAGATAGGACAGTAACCTAAACACTTTTACAAGCACAACAACATTGGAAAAGTTAATGAGGAACTAGGGTTCATTGAAGATTCTAAACCCTAATTACCTTCCACCCATGCCCCATAAAAAAAAACTTGTTGATACACCTTCTAACAACCCTAGGAGTATTTTTAAACAACTAAATTTAGGTAATTGTGTCTCTTATCCTTAATTAGACCTCATTTAACAACACTTTAACCCATTAAGAACAAATAGTAAATTAATATTAAATTAGAGCTATTTAGGTTATTATTATTTTTGGAAAATGACCTTAAAAGATAACATTTAATTGTCATTTTTCTTTTCGAAACTGTAACTGGCCTTGCGAGTACTGAGCAATTGCAATTTAATTTGTGGGACGTGAAAAAACAAATTTAGAAATGGGGTCAGAGACAATTGAATGTAGAAGTTGATTGTTGATGGATGAAACTTAAGTGAGGAAGTACAACCAAGTTGACAAAAGATGAAATAGATGTGACTCTGCGAGCTGAGTATAGATTCACAAGTGATAAAATTAGTGATGACAAAGATAATGTGTAAAAATAGATGGATCCAAGACACAGATAATAAAAAGTGGAGTGAAATCAGATAAGAAAAACATTAGATATTCTGTTTTGCATATTCCAAATGACTGAAGAGCCACTTTAAAAGTTAAATTATGTATGTGGGATTCATTTTAAAGCCTCGTTAAGAATTTATAAATTGCCATTTAAAAAAATAAACTCCAAATTCAAACGTGTTTTGGGGTTCTGATATGTTTTAAAACACCACGAACAATATTCAACATCAGATAACAACTTTTCTAGAATGTTTAGAGTAATTAGAGCAGCTTAAATCTATTTTTAACTTAAAAAAAAAAAAAAATTCACAATGTGTAACATGTATTGTTTTTTTGTTTTTGGTTTTGTTTTTTGGATTTAAAAAAAAAAGAGCATCAATTAACTTTACCCAAATCCAAACAGTCTGAGTAGAGTCGTAAATGTGGTTTCAAATCATTAGAACTTTGTTGTTTTGGTTTTGCAACAACTTGAATCTGCTGGCACATGGTGAGGCAGTAATTAGTGTAATAATCCCTCATGTTTGTTTTCGCGGGACAATTTTACACTCCAGTCGTTGGTGGTGCCTTCCTCCACATCAGACATTGCCACATCGGAAGTCTCAACTTGACTTTGACGCCCCACAACGGCAGAGTGAACAAGTTTCAAGTTTCCAAGCTGCACCCACTGACACCGGCCGACGCAGTTCGCAACACAGAGCATCGACAACACCTGCACAGGTGTTTTCCCGGTTATTTTAGCTATATAATAATCAGGTTTGAGTCAACAAAAGTTAGTTAGGGCTAAAAAAAGAGCAGCACGTGACTAATAAATGTGTCCTCATTGGTTCAAACCGAGTGACCCTGGTGGAAGAGAAAAGCCCTCTGGCATCTGGTCTGCCAGGTAGACGAGGTGAAGGGGAAAGGGAATTGTTTGCAACGGATGGATGCAATTGGAGGGTCGAAGAACCGGTTGACAGGTCACATGTTCAAAAGTCACCTCTAAAGCGCATGAGCTTTAATACAATCAATCAGAATAAAGGAGGAAAAAATATCAGCGAAAATAAAGACAGGGATGAGTCATACGTGTGGTATGAAGGCTAGTAAAAAACGATTTACACTTTTTTGAAAAAAAAAAAAAAAAAAAAATAGAAAGTCCATTATCTCCCCTTCCTGTAATTTTTCTTTCCAAACTGGTTTGTAGTCCACTGTATAAATTGCTAGTTGTTGCTCCAGCAGTGGTTTGAAGACATATTTGCCACACCACTATTATTTTATTTATTTTTCAAATATATATATATATATATAGTATATATTTAAATTAATAAATTAACTTAGATATTAATCATCTTGATATAACATCGAGAACTACATCAAACTTGACCTTCAAACAATAATTTGAGCATGTTAAAGCAGTAATCTCTAGGTGGAGTGCTTTTGTAAAGTGCATTGAGAGGAAGTCCCATTCGAATTGGACAAATCTAAGGTCGTCACGTGCTAATCTCAGTCCGTGCTGAATCGACAGGATTTTTATTGCACATTTAATTAAGTGGAATAATAAAATTCTTTGAGCAATTTGCTTCTTCTAGAGTGCAAATCTCGCACATCAAGACTCAAGATCAAAGAATTCTAACTGGAAATTAACTCTTATTCAACATCAATTCCAATATAAATTGCGAAAACAAATATCTTAAATGAGGCAAAAATCTAATTACATCGGTTATGTACTTATGTAATGTACTGGAACTTAATTGGTTACACACAAACCACACCTAGAACAATAATGACATCAAGATGAAAACCAGGACACTAAAAACAGTCGCCTCGCTTAACTGATATGAGATTTAGCACAGAACACATTCCCAACGACACTGCGGAGTCATGTTGACTCCATTTGCATCTTTGGATGAACTGAGATAGCAACGGGTTTAGAATCCTCATACTGTACTTAGTCGCAACTGTTATCTTTTATAACCTTTTCCTTACCTGACGCTAGAAACAGATATTTCTGTAAAGGCTTCATAGCCCAGAGATGCTAACCTCGTAGTACATCTAAAGTGGGATAAACAGGAGACTTGCTTTTCTCACAAATGAACCGTTCTCTTTATAGTCGCAGTTGAGTTCACGTTTTCGAGAGGTACAGTAGGAAGGGAATTCGTTGGACAACATTTATATTTTGAGAATTCGAGGTTAGGAAACAAAGTTTGTTTACAAAATTGGAAATTTGTTATTTTTGGTTTTTGCTAAAAAAAAAAAAAAGAAAAAAAAAAAAGTGCAAATTGAGCGAGAATTTGACCAAATAATCATTTCCTCACATCTTGAGAAAAAAGATGGAAAAGAGAGTTCTTATCTGCCGTACGTAATCGAAGGCACGGCTCACAACACTCCATTTACCTTCAGCTGAGTTGAAAAAAAAAAAATACCTCTTCATAACGGATGAGAGCACGCTCAATGTTCTATTGTGTGTCTCTATAGTGAGGTTTTCTTAATTGGTCATGTACGACTCTTTTGAAATGCTGATCAATGGCGTGAGCGAGAGTTTTTCACAAGGTTTGCTTTTATCTGTTTTTTTTTTTTTTTCTTTTACAATTTTGCATGGAATTTTTATTCCGTGAATAATTAACACGAGGTTTAAGTTAAATTAGCGTGTGCATTTTTGTAAAAAAAAAAAATAAAAAAAAATACAAATATTAATGTATATTTATTCGCAAACTAGAGACGAAATGAATCGCCATTATTCTGTGCAAATGACCTTACAAAATGGAAGCAAAATTAATGAACGTCAAGTCTATAGTGAATATTGCTCTGCAGGGGCCGGCACCTGGTGCAACCGCCGTCGGTTAAGCCCATATCTTTTTGT